>JAKSZT010054030.1:257499-364650 GCA_026826555.1 Tolypeutes matacus | reverse complement strand
TCTTTCTTTCTTTCTTTCTTTCTTTCTTTCTTTCTTTCTTTCTTTCTTTCTTTCTTTCTTTCTTTCTTTCTCCTATTATCTTTATTTGTTTATTTATTTGTTTATTTATTTATTTATTTATTTATTATTGTAGGTAAAAATCTAAATTTTCACAATACATACCAATATTTGTAAAATGATATATAAATATATATGCATATATGTGCATTTGCTTACAAAAATGTTATTTATATATATATATATATGTATTTTAAGAGGTGCTTAGATTACCTAAAATATTACACAGAACCTGCCGGGATTCCCATGTTCCCCACCTCCCACACCTCCCACCACATCCCACACAAACATCTCCCACAAGTGTGGCCCATTACCCTCAATGGACTTACATATCCTGGGGCCTTGCCATCAACCATAGACCACAGTTCATATCGTAGACCACACTCTCTCCCACACAGTTCTGAATGGTGTGTGCTGATTTAAAATGGCCTACATCCGTTGCCACAACGGCACTCAGGACAACCTCCAAATCCCGAAAAAGCCCCTGTATTTCAACTGCACATCCCCTCCCTGCCCCGAAAGTGTCCAGTGGCCACTGGCTCCACCTCACTGTTATAATTTCTTCCATTGCTAGAATCACCATATGTGTACAACAGAATACCATCAAGTCCACTCTAGTCCATAATTCTTCCCCCAATCCTGAGGGGACTGGGATGGTGATGTCCACTCCACCTCCAAGTGAGAGAGGGCTTATATCCCATGGATATGGTGGGTGGGATGATCCTGCCTGCAGATGCAGGCCCTCTCTGTTCCCTGGGATGGCCGCTGCCCATCGTTGTCTCCTCGTCCTGTGACTTGGATGAGTCCATTGAGCTGTAGGGTAGGAGTTGCAGCTCCACCGAGATTCCATGCACACCTGGCACATAGGTAGGTCAGAGGCTCCAGTCTCTGGGAGTATACCTAAAAACTCCAGCATCACAAATAGGTTTGAATAGAAGGGACTGATGAACCATGTGCAGGGAGGACTTATTTGAGTCCAATTCTGTCACTCTCAGGAACACAGATTCCAAAATAGAGCCCACTGATAAGGCATCAGTCTCTGGGGCTGTCCCCCCTTATATAGGACCTGGGTGTCTCCAGAGCTCTCCGGAGCCCCTCTGTGTGGTGTGATATGCACTTTGATGTTCTATGAGCTCCTACTGAGGTGTGCGTAAGCGTTACCTCTGGGATGACCTCCCAACTCTCTTTGAAGTCTCTTAGCCACTTGAACTCATTTGTCTTTACCTTTTCTCCCTTTTATTCAAGGTTCTTTTTCCAGTTGTGTTGCCAGTTGGCACTTGGTATTAATCCCTCATTGCCAGGCAGGCTCATGCCTGGGAGTTATGTCCCACACTGGGGGGAAGGTAATGCATTCATATGCTGAGTTTGGCTTAGAGAGAGGCCACATTTGAGCAACAAGGAGGCTCTCAGGTGGCAACCCTTAGGCACCCCATAACAGTAAGCTAAGTTTCAATTACAAGAGCAAAGACTCATAAGGGTAGTCATCAATAACAAGTACTCATCAGTGGGCCATCCTCTTTTGACGGACACTGTCCCTGCACTCAGAGGACTGTTGCTGCTCCCTTGGAGAATGTCCCGATTTTCTTTCAGATTAGTTAACTGGGTTCTTTATCTTGTGGTTTGTTTATGTCCTGATGTCTTTATGGTTTTTAGGAACATTGTTGCTTGAGGCTTTGCATGTTGTGGCAATTTGTGACATCAGCTGAGATTTACATAAGAATTAGCTCCAGAATGACTTACAGACTCCATTTGAAATCTCTTAGCCTTAGAAACTCTTATTTTGTTTTATTTCTTTTAACACTTTTGACTCTCCCAACTCCCCTTCTGACTTTGAGAGACCTTTAGATAGTGGATCTGATATCTTTGAAGTTCCCTATGATGCCACCACGTGAGGGTGGTCATTCCCCTGCCTTCTAATGGTTGAGCTTGTACGGTGAGGCACTGAAGCCAGAAACCCAGCTTTCTGCTGTTAGGACTCATTCAGACTCTGCTGTCTTTTTGCATTTCCCTTCTGATCCTCTGCCTGGAGTTGGCCAGGAACTTTTCTGCGTTTATCTGCGGGTCATGTCTGTGAGGCAAACCAACATCTTGTATGCTGCGAGATGTAAGCAGTTAAGCCAATAATTTTGTCTGGTGGAAAGCAGGGAGGAAGTGGTGATGTTGGCAGTGTCAGAGATGGAGAGGAGGGCTCTGCTGATAAGTGCCCACCGGGCACCAGGATTAAAACAGCGTTGAGGCTTAACACTTAGGTTTCTGCAAAATGGGCCTAGTACCTTCCTTGGACCTGTGTTAATGAATTGCTGACTATCGAATAATTTCACAGGTCTAGGAAGTAGGCTGAAGAGGAAGTAAAATGTGGTATTACTGATATTAAGTGGTGGTTTCTTCTCTTTTTGGCAGAATAACCAAGTGCTGGGAATTGGAAGTGGTTCTACAATTGTCCATGCTGTGCAACGAATAGGTATGTTCCTGGTCTGTCTACTGGTTGCTTTTATGTGGGGTGATGGGGGCTGGGAGGTGGGGTGGGGCAAAGATTTGGCAACTGCCCAGCTTGGCTCCAGCAGTGGAGAGGGAGGGAGAGGGGCTGCCTCTGTGAGGCCAGTTGAGTGTTTCTGCTTCTTTGGAAAGAGGCATTCCTGGGCCTCTTCAGCCAACTTTGAGGGATGCCCTTGCTTGTGGACTCCTCATCTGGAAGGGAGAGCTGATTTAGGGTGAAGCCTTCCCAGAATCTTAATCATCTTGGTGTCGTATGCCTATTTGGTTCTCTATGGTCCCAGGGACTCTGAGCTCTGGGCCCACTGAAGCCTGCAGGTTCTTCAGGCTCTCTCAGCTGACAAATTGAGGACAGAGTGGGTGTTTGCCCTGTCCATGACTGTTCCTGGGGTGGATATGAGTCTCCTGTTATGGGTAGCTGGTTCTTTCAGGTGTGGACTTAATTCTGATTGGGGTGTCTCTGCTTATGAAAGGCTCAGGAATTATCAGTTCCTATGGCTGCTCAACAGGTTTTACTGCCCTGCTTTTGTTTGTAAGAACAAAGACCAGAGGAGAGCCTTACCTGAATGCTGACCTCATCTTCTAGATACTGAGGGGGCAGGTCCCAAGAACACTTTTTCCTTCAGGCGCCTTTGTGGTGCTGGCATGATGGCTTCTGGAAGCTTCTTATTGGCTAAAAGGGGGCTTTAGTGTTGTATATCTTTTACCTTAGCATGTGGAGGCTTTTAGGTCATAGAAATTTCTGTGGGTTTCATAATAGTGGTATCTAAATCTAACCAAGAGGCAGACTAGCAAAAGACTAGACTGCTTGGGATCATAGCCCAGCGCTGCCACTTACTAAGTGTGTAACTAACAAGTTACTTCACCTTTCCATTCCTCAGTTTCCTCATCTGTTAAATGGGGATAGTAATCATAACTTACCTTTTGAGTTGTTAGGATTAAAAGAGTTCATATAAACAAAGTTCTTAGACTATTGCCAGGCCGTAATAATAGCAGACACTTAACATTGCTCTTTCTGGGGTTAGTATTAAACTCCATAGGCGTTTTAGTGTCCCTGTCTTAGCTTTTCACTAGGGGTGGGGGCACAATGAAAGGCAGCTACCAGTGGGAGATAGGCAAAATAAAGTAAGAAGAGGGAAAACCCACCAACACGGCTTTTGTCTCCACAGCTGAAAGAGTCAAGCAAGAGAATCTGAACCTCGTCTGTATTCCCACTTCCTTCCAGGTATGTCCTGCTTTCCATGCTGAATCTGGGTATAGCTGATGCTGAACTTTCTGGTTCCCTGAGGATGTGGACGTGTGACTTTGGATTGTTGTAGATGAGCGAGCCAGGAGCAGGAGAGGAGTTTATTGACCGAGGATTGCTCATTGAAAGTTTGATTTTAGATTCATTGGTTTTTTTTTCACTCAAGTGTTTTTAGGGTGTTTTGCTTTAGGCACCATGGAGTATTTAGAGGTGACCATGTGGCATTTAGAGGTGACCATGTGGCATCTATCTTTAGGAATACTATCCCCATTTATAGATGAAAAAACAGGCTAAAAAGAACTCAGTGGTCTATATAGTACTTGCTAAATGCAAGTACAGTATTTTGAATCCAATTCTAAAGCTCTTTCACCATGAAAGGGTAGAGGCTGGTGGGGGGGTGGGGAACAGTGGAGTCAGTTAAACATAGGGAAGGGTAAAGGAAAAGTAAACTTAGGGAAGTGGAAGGAATAGAGTCATTCTCCCTTCTCTCATCTGGTCCTTGTGGGGAGAGCTATGTGTACAGTGTTTCATTGGATTAGTCAAGATGATATTATGAACTAGGAAAGCAGGCTAAACTTGCGGGTGGTTGGTGCTCCTGGGACTCTGTGGACTCAGTTTTGGACAGCCAAGCCTTCTTAGGAAACTGTCCCAGTCCCGGAGGCTGGTCCCATTTATCTCTGCTGAGCCTTGGCGCTCCGCCAGCTCTGATGAATGGAGAATGCTGTGAAGGAGCCATGTGGTTCCTTTTGGGCCAACTGTAGAGGTCTATCCTTTAGAGTAGGGATTGGAGGCAGGGATTCCAGGTGGACAGGACAGGGGGTTAGGGTAGTACATACTGTCAGAGCTCCTTGATGCTAAACCTCTTGGGCACTCTGAGCAAGGTGGATGGGCACCTGGGGGCTGAAGACAATACCATAATTCCTGCTGTGTGCGGTAGAAAACTAGTGGTTTTTGCAATGCCTCTTTTGCATTTGCAGTCCTGCTTCCCTGAGGAGACTAAGTCAAGAGTGACTTGTGGTGAGTTTCTTTAGTCTTTTGGAAAGCCAGGTGTCTTCATGGTGACTTGATCATCCAGTATTTTTATTTCTTATTTAATAAATCATTTGATATTGATTTTTGTTTTTAATCAAAATTATACATGACTTGAATCAAATAATTTGCCTTTTATTAAAAAAAAAAAAAAGCACCCCCACCCATTTCTTGCTTTTTTAGAGGGAAATACTTTAAACTTTTTATTTTTATATATTTTTTAAGATTTATTTTATTTTTTTCTCCCCAGCCCCTCGTTTTTTGCACTTTCTTTGTTCATTTTCTTTGTTTAGGAGGCACCAGGAATTGAAGCTGGGACCTCTGATTGGGAGGGAGGTACCTAATTGTTTTAGCCACCTCCATTCCCTGCTTTACTGCGTTTCTCATTATGCTTTTCCTCCTGTGTCTCTTGTTGCACCATCTTGTGCATCAGCTGGCTGCGTCTGCCCATCGTGCCAGCTTGCTGTCTTTAGGAGGTACCGGAAACCGAACCACGGACCTCCCATGTGGTAGGCGGGAGCCCAGTCACTTGAGCCACATCCACTCCCCTTAACTCTTTTAGCTAATTGGATATTTGCTCTGATATCTCAATATCTCACAATTATGTGCTTTTCTTGCTATTTCTTATTTTTTCCCATTTTAGGTAATAATTCTAACTCTGAACTATGGAAAATGAGTGTTTGGTTATCTTTTGTCTCTTTGGTCATAGCTCACACACTCCCTTCTCCCAGTCTTCCCAGTGCAGTTGCATTTTGGTTAGGTCTTTACTTAGTGTTTATAGAATTGTGACTGTGCTAACTCTCTGCAGCAGAACCACACAGTATTCTATGATTACTCTTCCTTACATGCCTAGAATATTGTTTTCCCCAAAGGTAAACAAATGTAGTCTTAGTTTTTTTCTTTGCTTAGTTGTCTGTGTACTCCTTACTGTTTCAACTGAAAACTCTGACCCAGTTGGAAATAATCAATTCTTTCAGATACAGCCAGTCAATTCCATCAGCTTGGGACAGTCTTTCTGGGTTGGTGGGCTTAGTTATGCTGTATGCTGCGGCATCCAACTGTCCTTTTGGTGTCTCCCTTCACAGCCTGGAGATTTCCATCTTCTCTCCCTGGTTTTGGATCCCATTGTTTTGTGAACCTGTTCTTTCATGCCCCTATTCTTTTGTTTTGTTTCTTTCTTAATTCTGGTGGAGCACATTCTCTAGGTAGCTTCCCAAGTACGTGGGATGCAAATTTGTTGACACCTTGGGTGTCTGAAAATGTCTTTGTTCTACCCTCTCTCACAGTCTGTCATTTGACTAGGTAGAGACTTCTTTGTTAAATCATTCTTTTAGAATTTTGAAGGCATTTCTCTACTGTGTTCTGGTTTTCAGTTTGGCTGTTGAGAAGCTGGATGTCATTCTGATTCATGATCCTTTGTAGGAAACCTATCTTTTCTTTCTCTCAACCCTTATTCCCTTATATTT
Organism: Tolypeutes matacus; assembly: GCA_026826555.1. Taxonomy (NCBI): domain Eukaryota; kingdom Metazoa; phylum Chordata; class Mammalia; order Cingulata; family Chlamyphoridae; genus Tolypeutes; species Tolypeutes matacus. The sequence goes on along the minus strand of JAKSZT010054030.1, from coordinate 358,359 downwards.
TCTTTGTCTCCAGTGTTCTGAAATTTCACCATGATGTGTCCTGATGTGAGTCTGTTTTCATCCACTGCTGGCTACTTGATGGAACCTTTCATTCTGCAAATGCACATTTTTTAAATTTGGGGGATTAAAAAAATTGTTATTTCTTTGATTTTTCTCCCCTATTTTCTCTGGCCTTTCTTTCTGGACCCTAATTTTGGCTTTGGTGCTTGTGGACTGGCCTGTTTTGTCCATTTGCTCTACCTTCTGGTAGATCCTCAGCTTTGTCTTTTTCTAACCCTTTTATTAAGATTTTTTTCTCTCTCTCATGTTTAGTTGCTAAGAGTTTTTTTTCTCTCCGAAAGATTTTTTTTTTTTTTTTAATTAAAATTTTTAGGAGGTACCGGGGAATGAACCCAGGACCTTGTACATGGGAAGCAGGCACTCAACCACTGAGCTACATCTACTCCCTAATGAGAGTTGGTTTTTTTGTTGGCTTATTTGTTTTTAGGAGGTACTGGGGAGGCATCCCAGGACCTTGTACATGGGAAGCAGGCATTCAACCAGTTGAGCTACATCTGCTCCCCTGAAAGTTTTTTTAAGTGGCACCTTCTTTTTATGGGTTCAGTTTTGAAAATTAATTTTCTTATGTCTCTGAGGATATTAATGATAGACTATATGAGGAAAGCTTAAAAAACAAAACAAAACAAAGAACATACCAAAAACCTGATTTCTTCAAAGTTGCTTTTCTCCAGGTTGTTTGAGGTATAATTTACATACAGTAAAATTCACCATTTTAGTATATAGTTCTGAGTTTTGACAAACGTGTAGTAACAACCAACAGTCAAAATAATGTTGGATTATTGTGATCTTTTAAAAAAAATTATATTCATGCTTTCCTTATTCTGGTACTCCTTAGTTGTCTGCTCTTTTTGTTTTGTTTTGTTTTTAAGATTTATTTTATTTATTTGTTTCTCCCCTTCACCCCCTGGTTGTTTGCACTCGCTGTGTCTGTTCTTTGTTTGCTCATCTTTTTTTTTTTTTTTTTCAGGAGGCACTGAGAACCAAACCTGGGAGGCACCCACTCACTTGAGCCACCTCCACTCCCTGCTTGTTGCGTCTCTCATTGTGTTTCCCCGTTGTGTCTCTTCGTTGCTTCATCTCGTTCTGTCATTTTGTTGTGTCATCTTGTTGCATCAGCTTGCTGAGCCAACCTATAATGTCAACCCCCTGTCTTGTTCATCTTCTTTAGGAGGCACCAGGAACCAAACCTGGGACCTTCCATATGGTAGCGAGTGCCCAACTGCTTGAGCCACATCTGCTTCCTGTCTGCTCATTCTGAAGCTTGTCCTCAGGAAGAAGGGTTGTCATTATTCTAGGGTTGTCTGCAAAGCCATTCCCTTGGGGAACTCTTCATGTCAGATCTTTTGTCTTTTCTCTGGTTGGTCAGAGTTCCAGAGAAGACTGCCAAGCTCCTTTCTTGGGAGGGGTATGCCTGGCTGCCCGTATTCTGACAGCCAAGTGGGTCAAGAGGGCAAGAAGCCATCTCACAATATTCTGGATGTAAACCACATCGAATGCCTTCTCTTTCTATCTGTGGATGTGTTTTTTATATATTGTGGTTACCATGGGATTAAAATTTAACATCCTAAATATATAATCATATTTAGTTTGATGCCACCTTGACTTCAATAGCATACATATATATTTTTCTTATACCCCTCTGACGCCCCCACCTTTTAAAATACTTGTTAGCACTTATATTTTTGTATGTCCAAAACCATAGATTTTTACTACTGTTCATACATTTGTATTTAGCAGCTGTAGGATGTTAGAAGTGGAGTTACATACCAAACAATACATTGCAATAATTCTGGCATATATAGTTACCCAAATGGTTACCTTTACCCAATATCTTTATTTCTTATGCTTCTTTGAACCACTCTCTAGTGTTTTTTCCTTTCAGTCTGAAAAACTCCCTTTAGCATTGTGGTGATACACAGACTCAGCTTTTGTTTATATGAGAATGTTTTAATCTCTCCCTCATTTTTGAAAGAAAGTCTCACCAGATATAAAATTCTTGGTTGACAGTTGTTTTCTTTCAGCACTTTAAGAATTTCAACCCACTGTCTTCTTGCCTTAGTGGTTTCTGATGAGAAATCAGCACTCACTCTTATTGGGACTCCCTTGTACGTAACACATTGCTTTTCTCTTGCAGCTTTCAGAACTCTCTCCTTGTTCTTGGCATTCAATAATGTGATCAATATATGACAGGTTATATTTTTCTTCATTTTTAACTTGTTTGGTGTTCTCTGGGCTTCTTGGACCTGCATATTCATGCCTTTTGCTACGTTTGGGAAGTTCTCTGTCATTATTTCCTTGACAGTTCTTTCTACCCCTTTCTCTCTTTTCTTCTGGGACTCCCATGATTGTATATTGGTATGCTTTATAGTGTCAGCTTGTCTTAGGCTGTTTTTGCTTTTTATATTTCTTTTATTTCTGCCAGAAGCTTCTTCCACCCTCCCCAAAGCTTAGCTTTCCTGGCCTGCCCAGCAAGTGCAGCCCTTCAGCTTCCTGCCACTGTAGCCTTGAGAAAGTGTAGCTTCTTTAAGTCTCCTCCACTGCAAAGGCTGGTCCCGTATTCCAGCCCCAGCAATCCGAATTTGCTAATCAAAAGCCATGATTAGGGGAGCAGATGTAGCTCAAGTGGTTGCGTGCCTGCTTCGCATGTGTGAGGTCCTGGGTTCAATCACGCATGCCCCCCACCCCCAAGTCTCAATCAGTGACCAGCCATGCCCACCTGTGTTTTTGGGGAAGAGGATTTTTATGTCCCTTTCTGTCACCAGTAAGCTAGCCAGGGGCTGGACCCCACAGCAGCCTGCCACGAGAATGGGGGATTAGTGCTGTTAGCCACAGCACAGACAGAGCAATTTACTATTCTTTACTGTAATTTATCAGCTTTTCCTCCCGCTCTTCTCTGGATACTGTTCAATGTTCTATTGACTTCCAGAATTTCAAAATAGTTTCAGACAGTTCCTGCCTTTTTAATAGTTGTTTTGGTGGAGGACTGAGTCCTGGAGCTCTTTACTCTGCCATCTTCTCTAATTTGTGTTTTTAAGATAGCGTCCTCCTAACCCACCTGGCTGGTTGACAACAGTGTACCCAGATTGGAAAATGCTGGCCAAATCTAGCTAATCAGGTGGATGAGGAGTCATTCAGAGTTCACAGGGCTTGGTCACAGTTATTTTCTTTCCTCAGACCCAAACTTAGTTTGTGCTAAGTATAGCTAGATGCAACCTCCTTAAATGTTTGAAAGGGAATTGGAATATCTCACCCTACTTTTTAAACAAGTAGACCTATAGGTATTTAAATGATTTTTGTAAGTTTTCACTTTAAAGTCAGAGGCTTTTGGAAGAGGAAAAGAAAACACTTCAATGCCAGGTCTGGTCTAAGCCAAGAACAGGAGGGAAGATATGAAGTGTTGTAGCATTAATTCATTCAGTGACCACTTTTGGAGAGCTTACTAAGAGCCAGGCACCAGGCTGGACACTGGTGGTAGTGACTCCCATACTGGCCTCGTATCCATATAAAGCCGGACGCGTCTTGGATGAACATGATACCGAACAAAAGCCGGTTACTTCCTCCCAATGAGTCTTTAAAGCCAATTCCTGAGACACCAGGGTTTCAAAGAGAGAAAGAGTTTTATTTGTTGCACAAGCAATGGATGGAGCACAGTGGCCTCATGGCCCAAAACTGCCCCCTGATCTGCATAAGTTTTAATATTTTATAACATCAGGGTGCCAATGAATAACTGGGAGGAGTTGAACACAGGTTCCTTCATTAATAGACAGGGGTGGGGTAGCAAACCAGGGTCATTCACCAAGATTTGGGATAGGGATATTCAGAACAAAGATCATTTACAAAGTCTTTCAATACAGATATTAAACAGAAGTGAGTGGAGTGGTTACCATTCCAAATAAGCATACACAAGGGTGAGTCAATCTAGGATTACCTTCCCAATTGTAAGAATACACAAGGGTGAGTCAGTGTAGGATTACCATCTCAGTAGTAAGCATACACAAGGGTGAGTCAATCTAGGATTACCTTCCCAATAGTAAGAAGACACAAGGGTGAGTCTGTAGGATTACCATCCCAGTAGTAACCATACACCAAGGGTGAGTCAATCTAGAATTACCATCCCAATAGTCAGCATACACAAGGATGAGGTTAAGTCTAGAGTAACCATAAATGGGTGGCACCACTCTAGCCAGCGTCAGTAATTTCAGGTATTAACCTTTTGCTGTTTCATAATATAAGGGCATCTTTATAATGATTTAGTAATCATAATTATTTAATTCTTAACCCTTGATAACAACTACTATACAACTGAACTCTCTTCTCCTCACCACCATCAGCAGCATCTGGCCTGGGAGAAGCCTGGTGGGTAAATGATGTCTATGCTCTGCAGCCAGGGGGCCTGCTGTGATCCCTGTCCCAGCCCCTGCAAGCCCTGCACACACTCATCTCCCCAGACAGACCGTAAGCAGCAACATGGGAACAGGAGCTGTGCTCCCTTTTAAAGGGTCCTGTATCCTCATGCACAGCATGGGAACTCGGTATGCTTGTCCATATGTGAGGATGCACAAGGGGCCCAGGGTACAGTGACCTCACGGTCCTATTATGTGGGTTCCTTTAAGCTTGCCCTCAAAAGCAGTAACCCCAGCTCTCTCTTCTCCCCATCTTTGACTGGTCTCCCTCACCTCTACCCCTTGTCTAGTACCAACAGGACTCTCCTCCCCACTGGTCTCCATCTGTCTAAATACTTTGTATAATCGGCACTTCATATGAAATATATGGTATGGAAATATACATACTTATTAAGCACTGAATAGATTCAGAAGTTTTTGCTGAGAACCAAGGGGGATTCATATAGAGCCCTTGACCTTGTGTTGTCGGATTTTCTCTAGGTTATAGGCTAAGCTACAAAAAATGAATTTTAAGTGCAAGCCAGTTTAGTTAGGCCAGTAATTTATTAAGGAAGGGTGGGAAGAGAAATGGGAGAAAATAACAGACTGCAGTTGTCCATTACAGATTACAAAATGCTCGTGTTTACTTGTGTTCTGATCCAGATAGGGGAAACAGGCAAAAATGGGATCGTTTGGATTTCGTGCTTGCTTTTTAAACCATTAATTATTCCGCCCCTTTGCTAATGTCAGGGGCAGAGTCCCAGTTGTTTGCTGGGACAATCTCAATCTCCTGGGAGGACCCAATGATAAGGTCCCTGGAGAGTATCCAGGGCTTCTCCTTTATTCGGGAGAAAATCTTGTTCCGAATGGGGGTTCTCTCAGGTTCTTCCAGCAGCCATCTTGTGGGGTGTCCATGGCCACATCGTCTTTCTGCCAGGTTCCAGATTTGTGTATTGATTCCCTAATCTACTAGCCTGCCTCACTTGGGTAATTTAAATTTGGACAAGAGGAAAGACATGGCGCCAGAGCAGGGGGAGGTAACAGAAACCTGACCATGTGATCAGGATTCGCCCACTCTTCCTAGCCATGGCCCTAATCCAGTTAGCAGTCCTTTTGTTTTTCATAAATTTCATAATAATACCTGAAAACTCTTCACATTTTACCTTCTACACCTAATTGAAGTGGGACTGAGAGGCAGAGTGAACAGTAAATAAACACTGTTTTGGGGTTAGACCACGACAAATACATGGTGAAGAAGAAAAGAGGTCATGTGGCTTTTAGAGGAAGGAGAGCCCACTTCTTGGCCAGGGATCAGAAAAGGCTCCCCGGAGATGACATTTGAGGTGGGCATGGGGGACTTGCGTTTGGGAGAAGGTGGGGCATTTCAGAGAGAAGACGAACACCATGACTTCAAAGAGTCCTTTGAGGCATCATTACTTAAAGATGGCTTCAGTTCACTTAGAAGCAGGGACTTCCTCCTAGTCTTTTTCTTCTCCCTTTCTCCTGTTCCTTTTCTCCCAGTTCTGTTTCTAGTCCCTAGATGGGACAGGAAAGTAGACCATTTCTGGTCCTTCCTCTGCCCCCACCTCATCACTGTGAACCCCCTGGCATTCATTTCTTCCTAAAAACAGAAGGTTTCACTAGCTGGCTCCTCTTAGATTGCACTAGCAGTGATCGATTATTTATCCAGCTATTGGCTCAGTATGACTAACTGCTGTTGGGTTACATGAGAATGGAAATGTGCTCTCTCATACCCAGCTGTGCTCAAGATGGGCAAGTAGGACATCCTCACAAAACAGCACCATCAGGTGGTGCAGGCAGGCCTGGAACTTAAGAAATGCTATCTTAAATAAAACAATTTATTTGCACAGGAATTATTTCATAGGAATCATATTGAACAGCTTCCTGACATCCAGATTTTATGTAATATATGTATACATAGTTCAGTACTGCGTCTAAACTGTATAAAATTATATGCAGTTCATATCATTTTTCTAACACCATCTGTATTAGATAAATGTTGCTATGGAACAAATCGTCCCAAAACGTAGCAGCTTATAACAACAGACATTTATTATCTCGTGTGATTTCCGAGGGTCAGGAATCTGGAGTGGTTTAGCTGGGTGGTTCTGGTTCTGGGTCTCACGGGGTTACAGCTAAGCTCTTGGCCAGGGCTGCAGTTGTTCCCAAGGCTCAAGTGTGGCGCAGGGCAGGGTGGCTGGTTTCCCCGAGTGTGTGGTGTGGTGAGAGAGGGAGGGGAGGAAGGTGCACATGTGCAGTGGGCTCTCCCTGAGATCTGCCTTTATGAAACTCTAAGAAGTGTCCTGCCATCCTTTCTGTGCGCCCCTGTGTCACTGGCCACAGACCAGCCCTGGGGCAGTGTGGGAGGGGATTACACAAACACCTCAGAGGCTGCCTGCTAGACCTTTCCAGTGCTTTTGTAGCCTTGGGGTCTGGAGTTAGGATGGTTTCTTCTGTACATTGCAGGAGAAATCTAGGAACTGAGAAGTAATTCAGCGTTACCATTTTTATTGTGGCTTTCCCCCTTCACTGTGTACTTTAATAATTTTTTTTTAACTTGCTGTTTTTAGTCATTTTATTTTAGCTTTTCATTATGGATAATTTCAAACTTAAAAAGGGATAAAGAACAATACATGAACTTCCATGTACTCGTTACCCAGTTTCAACAGTTATCAGTTCATGGTCAATCTTGTTTTCATCTGTACCCCATTTCCCTCCACCCACATTATTTTGAAACAAGTCTTAGGCATAATATTTCATTGTAAATGTTTCATTATGTCTCTGAAAAATAGGGGGTCTTTTAAACATCACAACAATACTAAGAAAAAAATAACAGTAATCTTCAATAACATTAAATATCTAGTGTTCAAGTTTTCTTTGTTGTCTTATCCTTTAAAAATATTTTTTACAGTTTATTTGAATCCAGATTCAAATAAGACCCATCCATTGCAAATTTCAGGGCCTTAGTGTATTATTGTTAGGGTCGCAGGATTTTGGCCTGGGAAGATTGGCCCTGGTTGTTTCACCCATCCGCATCTTTTTATAGATGAGAAAACTTGCCAACAGTCAGCATAGCTGGGTTCATTTAAGATTAGAACCTACACCCTCTGGTTCTTCTGGTGCTTTTTGCTGTAAGCAGAAAATATTTTCTTTTTTTTACAATTTAAAAACATTTTTTTAAAGATTTATTTTGTTTATTTATCCCCACCCCCTTAGCATTTGCACTTGCTGTGTCTGTTTGTCTTTCTTCTTTTTTAGGAGGCACTGGGAACTGAACTCCGGACCTCCCATGTGGGAGGGAGGCACCTAATCGCTTGAGCCACCTCCATTCCTGGCTTTGTTGTGTCTGAACAACATGCGGTATCCATGGCCACGTGTTTTCTTCTGTGGGTCTCTTGTTGCTTCATCTTGTTGCATCAGCTCGCTGTGCCAGCCCATTGCATCAGCTCGCTGTCTTGCTCGTCTTTTTTAGGAGGCACTGGGAACTGAACCTGGATCTCCCACGTGATAGTTGGAAGCTCAATTGTTGAAGCCACATCTGCTTCCCAGAAAATATTTTCAAGGCATGCCTTTTTTTAAAAAAATTAATTTATTTGTCTCCCCCTTGCTGCTTGTCTTCCTTTGTTGCACCAGCTCACCACGCTGCGCGGGCCCTGAGCTCACTGCGCCACACAGGAGCTCCTTCACCGGGAAGCCCCGGGTTTGATCCCTGGGGCCTCTCATATGGTAAACGGGAGCCCAACTAATTAAGCCACAGCTGCTTCCTTCAAGGCATATCTTTGAAGGAAGCATTTCATCCTGTGGTTCCTCTGCAGTGACATGAACTTGAGCTCTCTTTGCTTTGAGTGGGTGCTCACACGAGGTTTATGGTGTGTTTGCCTGGCTCAAGGCCATGGCAGCCACTGCTCTCCCAAGTTTTAAAGTTAAATGTGAGGCATGCTGGATTCTACTCAAACATCCTGAGTCTTCCCTCAGTGTCTTATCCTTGGTCCAAACTTTTGTTCACTTTTATCCTTACTTTTTGGGGAGAAGATTTGCCAAGTTCCTTGCTTAGCCATTCTAGAAGTCCCACCTCTAGAACGCTTTTGAGTGTATACATACTTTTGCTTATTTTTCCTTAACAGTATAGCCTGGAAATCATTCCATGTCAATTCACAGAGATCTTCCTCAGTCTTTTATTTATTTTTTCCATACTCTTGGATTCTCTAACATTTTGTGGATTTGGTTCCTGTTTTAGGAAGTATATTTAAACACTTTGTCAGGTGCCTTAGGACGCCATGGCGTTGTCTTAAGAAGCTGGCCACTGCTTAGGAGCTCCTAGCTTAGCATTGGAACAGGGTCTTCACTGAAAGTTTGCCTTCTTCCAGCTCCCAAGAGGAACTAGTAGCTAGTTTTGCTATTCATGGAGCCATATTGGGCAGGCCAGGTTGGGATTGGGGAGTGAGCCTGGGTCTGGGCTCTGTTTGAAACTTAAACCCAAAAGAATTCTGAGAAGTCTCACCACATGCTCAAGAGTGAATGATTGGGAATCTAATATGGCTCAAGCGATTGGGGTCCCGTCTACCACATGGGAGGTCTAGAGTTCGATTGCCGGAGCCTCCTGGTGAAGGCAAGCTGGCCCGAGCGGAAAGCTGGCCCACGCGGAGTGCTGGCCTGTACGGAGAGCTGGTGCAGCAAAATGAAGCAACAGAAAGAAACACAGAGGGGAGACAATAAGAGACGCAGCAGACCAGGGAGCTCAGGTGGCACAAGAGATTGAGCACCTCTCTCTACTCCGGAAGGTTCGGTTCAGGTTCAGGATCGGTTCCCGGTGCCACCTAAAGAGAAGACAAGCAGACACAGAAGAATACATGGAGAGCAGACAGCGAGTGCAAAACAATGGGGGAGGGGGTAATGGGGAGAAATAATCAATCTTAAAAGAAAAAAAAAAGTAAATGATTATGGTGTTTTTTCCTGTCCTGTTCAGGCCCGTCAGCTCATCCTGCAACATGGCCTGACTCTCAGTGACCTGGACCGACACCCAGAGGTGAGAGTCGGGTTGCCGTGTCTTTGTCACTTGTTTGTGGACTCGGGATGTCTTGTTGGGTCTAGGGAAAAGGTCAGTCACACTAGCTTTTCTCCTGAGTAGTAATCCTGGCTGACACCCTAAATGGAGAGGTGGTTAGTTCCCAGAAAATTCCCTGTGGTTTAACCGTATAGGTTCTGTATGAGTGTAGTGAAGGGGAATTGGGTGAGTTCAGGGCTAGAGCCAGGATTTCCCTGAAGTCCTTGTACTGAGGTATTAAGCGAGCCAGCCCATGGAGCTCACCACCAAGTGGAGGTGAGAAGTAATTGTCCAAGGCAGCTGTGGGCGTTTGAAAACAGATGAAAGTTAGGTGTTATGGTCAAGGCTGTTAAACACGGGTGGCCCACAGCAGACCGAGGTGGATGAGGGTGAGCATTGTCCCTCGAGCTACACTCACTGAGCCCTTATGGTGTCCTGTTGAGCTCAGGGCTGTCCTGTATTAAACGGTTTAATTTCCAGTTGTTTGGAGGTGGGTACAATCATTACCGCATTTTTACAGGTGTGAGAAAGGCCCAGAGATGAGAAGTTATCTGCCAAGGCCAGGCAATTTATAAATGCAGAGCCGGGATTTGAACTTTGGCTCTAGAGAGCTGCTTGTTAGGGCTTTGTGCAGGGGGTGGGAATCACTGGCAGGTGGGCACATGGGAATATGCATCAGATTAGGACAGAGCGAGCACACTAGTTAGGGAACTGGGTTATGGCAGCTTGAAAACCAGCTGGGGGTTGGGACTTGATGGTAGTCCAGCAGAGTTAGAATTTCCCACGTCACCAAGGAAAAGATGGGCCTCAGAGGGGTCAGTAAGAACCGTGGGAAAGGCCAGTTGGTGATTTCTGTGGGCAGCGCCAGGGAACAGGCTGCATCAGTTGTTCCTCAGCTGTGAGGAGGGTGCTGGCTGAAGGTGGGCCTAGAGCCAGACAGGAAAGGCCCCTGCCCTCTGGGCCCCTGGGAGTTGTCAAGACTCAGCCTGGCCTGGGGTCAGTGCGGTTGAGAAGGAGCAGTGCAGGCTGAGGCTCCAGATACAGGGCAGAATCTATAAAAGGGTGAAAATGGTGCCTACATGGAATTTCCTCAACTCAACCTGCGTCCTGAGGTTTTTCATACTGCTGTCCAAAAAAAACTGTACTTGAAGTTCCTGCATTGCCCGGGCAGAGTTATGTGAGTAATGGGAACCACATAACTTGATATTGATATTTGAAAGATGAATGAACCTGTTTCCTTTGACTGCTCTTGGGCCTGGTGGTGTAGCTTCCTAATAGAGGGGAGCCCAGATGGAGCTGCGCTGGTACGGTCACAGTGGGCTGCCTCAGATAATTTCCAACTCAGGAGTACATCATGTATGTGCCAGCTTTCTAATAGAGCCCTTCACCGGGTCTTCTCTGTCCACTCAGAATTGCCTGTGTTTCTGAATCAGTGTTTCTCAGCCTTTTTTTCATGTCCTTATCCCACCCCTGTGGAATTTTAATATCACAGATATGCTGCATATCTGTTTCTGTACTTAGGTTTGTGTACTACACACCATTGTAATAGCTCCAATTAGGATCCATTCCCACGAACCCATTATTGCCTCATTGGAGGCAATTCTGTTAGAATGCATGCACTAAATAATGTCAGCTCATCCACAGAGAAATCCGTCGGCGAGGAAGGGGAGTAGTGTGGGCAAGGGCGGGACCCAGGCTTGACCCCCTCGCCCTGCCCTCATTTCCCTGTGACCCTGGTGGAGCCACCTCACCTCTCGGAGCCTCAATTTTCCAATTGGTTAAGTGGGGGTAACTTTACCCCCCTAGACAGGTTGCCCAGGATCAGATGGACTGCTGCACAGAGCCTCCCCGTAAGAGGCTCCTAGGAGTTTTTATGTCTTTCCTTCCCCCAACACAGATTGACCTTGCCATCGATGGTGCTGATGAAGTAGATGCCGACCTCAATCTCATCAAGGGTGGTGGGTGAGTGCTGTGGGGACTTTCAAAGCAAAATGGAACACAGGATAAGCAGATTGCCACTGCGATATATGTGAACTTGTTTCTCTACTAGGACATTGATAGTATCTGGCTTGAAGGCCAGCTTGGACTTTCTGGTCCTAGTAGCTACCCTGTATGTGAGAGTGTTCATCCTGATGGGCTTTCTTTGTATCTCCACAATCTCATTCATTCAGGGAGCAGAAAGTTCTCGCTGGAAACTGCTGTGGGTCTGTCAGTCATTCTAGGGGCAGAGCTGAGGGTTATGCTGATAACATTTTGCTATTAGGCATATAGAGGAGCACCTTCCATTCAGGCAGGGCTGCTACACATCATTCAAGCTGGGAGCAGGCCAAGCTGTCAGGTAGTAGGGAGTGGTGGGGACTGGGGTGGACTTACCTTTCTGTTCTAGTTGATTCAAACTAAAAACTGCAGGCTAACCCAGACCATCACTGGGCTGGATTAGGTGCGTAGGCACCAGTGTGTGCCTCTGCTTTAAAACTGTCTTACTCTGTATACAGTTAGGAGTACATTCATTCATTTGGAAAGCATTTGTTGAGTTTTCTTCAGTACTGGATTTGGGGTGCTAGGGAATCCTAAGCTGAAAAACCAAAAGCCTGAAGCAGGCCATTGAGTGAATCTGTGTTTTTTTTTTTTTTAGTTTATTGAAGTATATCAGTCATACATAAACGTACATAAACAATAAGTGTATAGTAATGTGAATTTACAAAACAAATATACATAACATCATACAGGGCTCTCATACCTCACCCTACCACCAATACCTTGCATTGTTGCGATAAACATTTTTAACTAATGATTAAAGAGCATCCTCAAGAGCATCCTCAAAATATTACTAACCAAAGTATCTTATATTTGGCACATTTTTCCCCAAACCCAGCCTATTATTACTATTATTCATTTATACATGAACATACATAAACAATAAGTGTATAGTAAAAGTTGTGAACTTAAAAAGCAAACATGCATAACATACAGGGGTCCCATACATCAACCACCACCACCTTGCGTTGTTGTGAGACATTTTTTACAAATTGTGAAATAATATTGTCAAAATCTTACTACCAACTATAGTCCTTATCTTAATTTGTCATATTTTCCTCCCAACCCACCCTATTATTATTTTTTAAATATATTTTTATGACAGAAGTTCTAAACTTACAAAACAATCATCCACTTGTGCAGAATTCCCAAATAGCACCCCTCTATCAACACACCACACCATGGTGGAACATTTGTTATAGATTATGAGATAATATCTTCAGACTATTACCAGATCCATAGTGTACATTTGGCACACTTTTCCATACTCCCCCATTATCAACACAGTACATCTTTGGCATAGATGCATGAATATTACATTATTACTGTTAACCAAAGTCCATAGGTCACCCCAGTTGTACTTTTCCCATGCTTTTCCACATTCCACCACCCTGCAATAGTGATGTATGTCTGCTCTAGCTCACAAAGGACACTCTTGCATATGTACTATTAGCCACAATTCTCATCTGCCTCTGGGTTTACTGTGCTGTTTCAGTCTCTAGATTATTCTCTGGCTTTCTGTCAATTAGCATTTACATCCCTAGACTACCATTTTCAGCCACATTCCCATTTATAAACCAGCTGTTACTCACTATAATGTGCTTACTGTAGGGAAGCGGCTGTGGCTCAATCAGTAGGGCTCCCGTTTACCATATGGGAGTCCCCGGGTTTGGTTCCCGGGGCCTCCTGGTGAAGGCAAGCCCGCCCGCGCGGCGTGGTTAGCTGACCCAGCAAGCACAGGCGGCAAGGGGGGGATAAATGAATAAATAAATAAAATCTTTAAAAAAAAAAAAAAAAAAAAAAATGTGCTTACTGTCAACTCTGTACATTTCCACACTGTAACAGTAAAGCTAATTAAAACTTCTACATACATTAAACATCAGTAGTCCATCTCTTATCTCCTTTAAGGAGTGATTCAGTTTTTTTAAAGTCACACTTTAATTTTTACAGGATGTTTTCATAGGAATTATTTTTCTCCTGATTGTAGTTATGAGGTCTTTTAGCAGATAAGCAGTAGAGTTAGGCCTGGACTCAGATTTCCTGATTCAGGATCCTGCCTCATAACCTCATTCCCCCAAGTGCCACATTGCTAATAGGGCAGGTTATCCAAGTCTTTTCTTGCTCAGGCTGCAGACACTGCCTTCATGCCTCATCCACATGATATCTCCCTAAATACAGTTCTTCCTCTCGATTGCAGCGTGGGTCGGGTTATGCTACTTGTGTGGGAACTGTGGTCTAGTTTCCAGGTTGCCCAGACACAGGCTAATGCTTCTATAGTCCATTTAATTAGAAGCCACAGGATGGGATTAAAAGTTAAATTTCTCCATATGTGACAGGATTGAGCAGATCTGGGTCTCCTGTATCTGACCTTAGTTCCAGATCAAGTTTTTTTTACTTAATCCTGTGTTCATTTGTTGCTTCCCATCCTTAGAGGCTGCCTGACCCAGGAGAAGATTGTGGCAGGCTATGCCAGTCGCTTCATCGTGATTGCCGATTTCAGGTAAGTGTCTGGTGCTGGGAACTGCCCACCGAGGGGCCGCGTCACCATTTTACAGAGAGGAAATAAAGAAATGGAGGGACCATTCGGCCTTCTACGATCCAGAAGGCTGATGGCTGTCACTTAGGGCAGTATGAGGCAGATTTATATTCTGCTTCCACGCTGATCTGCACTGAGCCAGGATCTCTGACTCAGCTTGCCGCGTCCTCCTGCATTGCTCCTTTGATCCTGACGGGGCCTCATGGACAGTGATTACGCACCCTGCTTCCTCCGGGGTCAGAGTTTGCTGCCTGGGACTGGTGTTGTGGGCAGTGCAGCCAGGCTCTCAGATTATCCACCAAAGAGCCTGGGAGGAGACACTTGTGTAAGCATGTCAATTTTAAAACTGTGTATGGATTTGTGTTTGCTTATTATGACATGTTATAGTTGTAGGATGAGCATAGTACCCACAAGCCAGCCAGTTCAAATTTTAACATTTACGTCCTATTCACTTTGAATATCTCTTTTCCTAAGTAGTAAATCAGCCAGCACATTGGAAGTCCCCTGTATACTTCTCGCTGATGGTGTCCCTTGCCCTCATGCTGTATAGTTACCCTCATTCCTGAATTTGGTGTTTTTTTTAATGTCTCATGGAGCATATTTATTTTCATTGTGCTTTTTGACTCTTTCTTTCCAGGAAGGATTCAAAGAACCTCGGGGATCAGTGGCAGAAAGGGATCCCCATCGAGGTCATTCCAATGGCCTACGTCCCAGTGAGCCGAGCTGTGACCCAGAAGTTTGGGGGTGTGGTTGAGCTGCGACTGGCCATCAACAAGGCAGTAAGTCACCAGGAAGGTTTCTGGAGGGCGCACCAGTCTCTGTGCGGTGTCCTTTGGGGCCATGGAACCAAGGCAGGGCAGGTGGCCTTTTATTTTTTTTTTAATCTATATGTTTGTTTTTAGAGAGCTGGCCTTACTAGCGTTGGGAAGCCTCCTTGTGGCAGAGTTTGTCAGGTTCTCTGTAGTTAGTTTTTCCCTCCTTTCTTCCCTCATTCTCTGGTTAAAAATGACAAGAAGTAGAATTTCTTGGAGGATGTGAACCACTCCCCAAGAATACACTCCAGACATTGAGTTCTTAGATGTTTCTCTTCAGGTTCTAAAGTGTGTTGCACAGATTTTTTTTCTTCCAATTAAATAAATAGGCACAGTAATAATCCCACAACTATAGATTATCTAATATAAAAATTTTTGAAGATATAAAAAGGAAAAAAAATACACTATAATTCTACCCTGATACATTTTAATTTTGATGTGTTTTATTCCCAGTATTTTTGTAACTTTAAAAAAAAATCATTGTCCTGATCCTTGTGCTTGTACAGAGTTCTGATCATGGCTCACTTTGAAGCTAAAAGGCAAGGAGGAGATTGTTGGAAATTCTGTCTTGAGAAGCAAGAACCCTAGCATCCTGCCTTCAGGCCTTCAGAGTTTATTTTATGTTTTATATTTTATATTTATTTTATATTTTATTTTGGTACCGGGGATTGAACCCAGGACCTCGTACATGGGAAGGTGTTTAACCACTGAGCTACACCTGCTCCCCAAGGGGGTTTTTAATTCCTTCTTCAGTCTGCAGGGGTCTTGGTATCCTTACCTTTGACTGTGGTGTTTCATCAGTATTTTTGTTCCTAAACCCTCAGTCTGCTTTCCTAGTGTCCACAGCTGTTAAGGAATCCTGTATTAATTAGTTAAAACTGCTCCCTGCCTGGAGCCTCCCTTATCACTGCTCCCTGACTTTTTGATGGGTGAATTAACATCGTCTCATTTTGCATTTGATGGGAGTTACTCCGAAGTTGAAGAATGTTGTGCAAAGCTGGTGATCTGTCCTGTGGCTGTAGGTTTCCACTGGAACAATAGCTGAGGATTCTCGAGGCCTTACTGTGAGCCCTCCTGGTGTGGCTGCTTGCACAGGTGATGTCCTCACCGCTGCAGCCACCTCGTGATGTGCGTCATCATTGCAGCCGAGGAACCTGAGGCCTGCTGAGGCATCATGGCTAAGATGCTCGTCTTTCTGCTGCTTCACAACACTGCCTTCTAGAAGGCACAGAAAGGAGTGCTGATTGGAGCTGGGCTAATTAAGATGCATGTCTTTCGTGGTTATCACCTCCACTTCCCTGCTGCCTCTCTGCCTGCCTGTATTGACATCCTTGTTCAATGTGGAAAATTACCTCCTAGGGTCCTGTGGTGACAGATAATGGCAATTTTATACTGGATTGGAAGTTTGACCAGGTGCACAAATGGAGCGAAGTGAACACAGCTATCAAAATGATCCCAGGTAATGTTGAGTGCCGTTCACTAGACGTTTTGATCTGCTGTGCTGCCAAAATGCAGTATACCAGAAGTGGGTTGGCTTTTACAACTTGGGCTTTATTAGGTGGTAAGCTTACAGTTTTGAGGCTGATCAAGACATCATTTGGTGATGCTTTCTTCCTGAAGACTGGCACATGGTGGCATCTTCTGGTCTCTCCCTTCTCTTCCGGTTTTTATTGCTTTCAACTTCTCGCTTCCTCAGCTCTCTCTCAGCTCCTCTGGCTTTTTGAGCTTTTGTGGGTTTCTCCCTGACTCTCTGTATTCATCCCGTTTATAAAGGACTCCAGTAAGAGGATTAAGATCCACCCTGGGTCACGTTTTACTGAAGTAACCTAATCAAAAGGTCCCAGCTTCAGTACCCACAGGAATGGAGTAGCTCTAAGGACTTGAATTTCTGGGGTCCATAAAAGCCTCACACTACCACACTCGGTAAAGATACCCCTACCCTTCATAACCTTCCCTTGCCTCTGGCCACAGAAGGGAATGGTGGAATTGGGCTGTGTAAGACTTGGTTGGAAAAAAAGAACTTCCTTTATACAGGGTTTGTGATTTGTAACTTAATGGTGCTCATACTTTAGGCCTTTTAACTTTTCCTTTCCCCCCCAGGAATAGGTATCACTTACTTGGCAGCTCTGTTGGGTGTGCATTTGTGGCTTCTCTCAGGTGGGGTAGGACTGGAGCTGAAGAGGGGAAGTCAGAGGGGGCTTGCTGTGAAATAAGCACACCATCTCTGAGTGTAAAGCTTTTCCTCTCAGGAGCTTGACTGCAGGCAGCCTCTTTAATTTTTATGGGGACAAATAACTCCATTCACCTACAGCCACTGGTCATGTGTCACGGGCAGTATGCTGTGCCATGTCCTGTAGGGGATGCTGTGATCCATGGAACTTGGAATCTGTCCTCAAGGAATTGGTGTCAGCCTGGGGAAAGTGGTGTGTGTCTGTAGAAGCCATGCCTACAAATATGACGGTGAATACCAAGAGTTCAGAGAGCACAAAGAGTGTTTTTTTGGGGGGTTTAGGAAAGTTTCATGGAGGAGAGGTGGCTTTTGACCCATGCCTTGGCACAGAGTAATCTTGGTATAATGTAGACACCGTGCTAAGTGCATAAAAATATCTCATTTGATTCCCCACTTTTATGGGGTTGGCTGAGGAGAGTGAAGTATCATATCCAGGGGTGGCAGTGCTAAGAGGGGGCCCTGTGTTGTCTGCTTCCAGATCCTGAAGCAGTTTCTTGCATTGCTCCTTTCCTCCTGTGCAGCCCTTTCTTGGCTTAAGGATTGATATGTCCTTGGTGAGGAAATTTTGCCCATACATTGCTTTTCACCTAAGGAAGTAGTAGATGCTAGATCCTAGACGAGAGTTTTATTAGGAACTTATTAGGAAGCGAGGAAATGAAAAAAGCCTGCCAACAGGGTTGTCATAGTGGTTTATTCTTTCTTTTTTTTTTTTTACCGGGAGGTCCCGGGGATTGAACCCAGGGCCCTCCATATGGGAGACGGACACCCAACCATTTGAGCCACATCCATCCCCCTTATTCTTTCTTCTCGTTCTCCTTTTTCTCCCGATTTGGTCCGTTAGCCTCGCTGCTGAGCTAAGATGAAGGGAGGAGGAGTAGGGCAAGTTTCCTGGTCCCTGTTGCCCCGCCCTTGTCCTCGGCACACTCACACATGTGAGGACATTGAGAGGACAGCTGGACTGGCGCTTGGCCGGCCACTGCCTCGGGTGTTAACTTGGGCTACACCCAGAGCGCAGCGTCTCCTTACGAAGGGCCCTGTGCTCACATTTAGCCTCCTCTACCCTTTCCTCTATGTTTTTTGGCGGGGGGTATAGGGGAAAGGGGAGTCAGTCAGTTCTAGCATCTCAGTAACCTGAGGGAGGCTGCTCTAAGATGAGACCTTAGGGTGCTGCCCTTTCATCTTTGCTTCCTCTTTAAGCCTTTGCTGAACCTGGTTTGACTCTGTCTTGGATCAGGTAAGGTGTACCTTGTATCATAAGATTTTTTGTAAGTTGGCTCTTGAGTGAACTGACCTCAGTAGTGTAGGTAGGCAGCCTGGTGCCAGAGACCTTTGTGATTCACTGCACTGGCTTTTCTCTCTACCTGATGGCTGTCCATCCACAACTGATGAATCACCTCCCCTCCCTCCCTCCCATCCATCCATCCATCCATCATCTCTCTCGGGCTGTCTTTGGAAGTTTCCATTTTATTTTTTCATTTGAATTTATGTAGTTCAAAATTACAAAAGAGTAAACAGTGAAAAGCTACCCCCGCCGCCCACCCCCACCTCACCTTCCCTCCCCTACCTTTTCTCGAGGCAGTCACTGTTAAAACTGTGTCCTTCTTGAGATGGTCTTTCATAAATATATGTCATCCCCCTTCCTCCTCCCCCACAGCCCCACTCCTTTTTACACAGGTGGTAGCATATTATACACATGTTCTGCTTCTTGCTCTTTCACGTCTTGGATGTTTTGGTATATCAGTACATAAAGGAGCTTTCCCATTCTTTTTTTCATAGCACTGCATGGCTGTAGCATAATTTATTTAGCCAGATACCCACTAGTGGATATTTATGTTTCCACTCCTTTGCTAGAAGGGAGTTAACTGCTGAATCAAAAGGTAACTGCATTGGGGGACGGATGTGGCTCAAAGGGTTGGGCATCCGTCTCCCATATGGAGGGACCTGGGTTCGATCCCTGGGACCTCCTGGTAAAAAAATAAATAAATAAAATAATTAAAAAAAAAAAAAAAAAAGATAACTCATCTGTAATTTTGCTAGGTGGTGCTAAATTGGCCTCTGTAGGCCATTGCCATCTACCCTTCTGCCAGTTGCTGATTTCTCTACATACCGGGTCCTTGCCCACCACACTTTTTCTTTGATAGTTTTTTTTCTTTTCTCAGATAACTATTTCTTTTTTTTTTTTTTTTAAAGGCTTAAAATGTATTTTAATAAGTTGATGCTACATTACTGCTCCATTTCTCAGAAAAACTCCAAATTTCAGGTTTCAGAGACAAATGATAACTATTTCTTTGATAGTTGAATAGGGCTATCACATTGTATGTGATCTGTGTGTATAAAGTGAGTGTAGTTGTAATTAGTTCTCATTGTTTAATAGTATTCTGTCATTTGTATGTGTGTGAAAAAAAATCCATTCTACTCTTGGGCATTTGGGTGTTGGCAGTTTTCAGCTCTTAGGAAAAATTCTTATACCTGTCTTTGGATGATTACGTGTGCCCAAACGTGCATGTGTACCTAGTATAATTGCTGTGTCTTTAGGTGTGACTGTGTTTGGCTTTAAAAGATAAGCTCACACACAAACAGTTCTCAAAGTGGTTATACCCATTTACACTCCCACCATCTGTGTGGGGTGGCTTGGTGTCCTAGCCAGATTTCACTGAGTTCA
Organism: Tolypeutes matacus; assembly: GCA_026826555.1. NCBI lineage: Eukaryota > Metazoa > Chordata > Mammalia > Cingulata > Chlamyphoridae > Tolypeutes > Tolypeutes matacus. The sequence continues at coordinate 338,575 of JAKSZT010054030.1, read as the reverse complement.
TTCTGGTGGGTGTCTGGTGGTAACTCTTAGTTTCAATTTGCTTTCCCTTTTGACTAATGAATTTGAGCACCTTTTAATTTATTTATTGGCCCCTTTGGATAGCCGCTTTGTGAAGTACCTTTCCAAGTCTTTTCCCACCTTTCGATTTGGGTAGTCTTTCTTTTTCTTATTCCTCTTATTCCTCTCATTTGTGTTTTGATGAGAATCCTTTTGCTGGGTACTGGAAATATCTTCTCCCACTCTGAGGAAATCTCTCAAGTCTGGCAGTGTAACTGTGAATACCTGGGAGTGGGGGCTGCTTGTCATCTGCTACTTAAAGGGTGGAAGGAGCCAACCCCTTGAAGCGCCTACAGGTGACCTGTCCAGGCAGAAGCCACAGCATGCTCAAGGCTGAGAGGCGGGAAAGAGCCTGGCCTGTTTGGGTGCAGAAAGCAAGCCAGGGTGGGAGGGGAGGAAAGGGTTGCCGGAAGAGATAAAGAGGGAGGGGCTTTAGATTACTGTTGTCTGGTGCTGCTTACAGTCATGCTTTTGCTGCTGTCAGGGTCCTTGCTTCTCTCCTGGCCTTGGGAAGCTGAAACTCATTGCTTTCTCTGTCCTTTGTCCTGCAGGCGTGGTGGACACAGGCCTGTTCATCAACATGGCCGAGAAAGTCTACTTCGGGATGCAGGATGGCTCAGTGAGCACGAGGGAGAGGCCCTTCCACTGACCTGCAGTGCCCAGCCCACAGCCGCGGTGGACGAGCCTCTCCGAGAGCCTTTGCCTTAATGTGTCTTTGCCACCGTGGAAGCTGGCTGGGTGGGGGACTAAATCCAGTCTTCTGAAGTATTGTTATTAAATGTCTTTTTAAAAGAGAGATTCAAACATATATATTTTTACTATTAAAAATACTCAGTCTTTTTTTTTTTTTTTTTTTTTTTAAATAAAGTAGAACTTGATTTCATGTTTTATATGAAACATTTACCAAAAAAAGCAGGGGGAAGGACTGTCTTTTAAAACCTGCTGGTAAAGCTTTTGAATATTGGGTTTGCTGAGAAATAAAAATCAAACTTTTCTTATAAGCTGATAAAATGAAGGACTCAACCAGCAGTGATTTCCTGATGCCTTACTGGAAACTTTGGAGTTTGTTTACTTTTGTCACTCTCTGTTTTTAGTTTCTTTTGTGAATCCTGCACAATATGTAGTTACATTATAAGATCAGGTTTACAAAACTCAGCCAGGTGGAGCACTTGGAGTGTAAACTCTGACAGAAAATGTGGCTGTACTTTGTGCTAAGATCAAGGCGTTAATTCGGGCCACTGTTGTTAGAAGCAATTAGCCAGAAACTATTGCCAATACTGCCGAAGCACTGCTATGAAATGTGAAGTATTTTTTATAAAAATCATTTTCTTTTTGTTCTTAATATTTTTTTCTGTTTCTTATTACTTGTGTGGTTCAGCATCAGAACTTGTCACATCCTTGTATTGTTTGAAGGTTGAAATAAAAGCATTTGGTGCCATTTTGACTTTTGTGTCTTCATTTTAGACTTTGTAGTTGTTTTACAGTAAAATGGGAATCAATTCTGGTCACCAAGTTTATACAAGACCTTTTATAAGGGATTATAACCACCCGAGAAATCTTGAGCCAAAGAGTAGTTAAATATTTCCTTTATCTCTGGGAGAGTTTTGCATCGGTTTTCCACGGAAATATTTACTTCATAGACCTTTGTCAAACAAGGTTTTAATTTTCTTGAGTAATGGAGGATTGTTTACATAGCTGAACCAAAGTTACAACTTATTTGCCAAATTTCGTATTAGTCAAACCTCCTTTAAACATGGAAGCTGATAAGCAGAAAAATGAGTCGTCTTAATTTCCTCTCTTCCCCCCAATCTGTAAATCTTTAGTTTTCCCTATAAGCAGAGAAAAAGCCTCATAGAGAAAGGAAAGGCCATGACCAGCCAGCGCAGTGATAACTCTAGCCAGGACTGTAACAAATTCATGCTATTCTGATGAGGGAAGTGCTGGGATCCCAACCCCACCCACAGCTTAAAAAAAAAACAAAACTCCCCTCGGTCCCTGGTCCCTTTCTCCCCTCCTTCCTCCCCCTTTTTCCCTGGAATCTAAGTTAGGAAGAGAAGCACCTCAGGCTGCCCCTTTGAATTGAAATTTACAACTCTATATAGATAATGACTTTTCCCTCCCTAATGGCCTGCTTTTAGAAAGTTACAGCTCTATACAGATAATGACTTTTCCCTTCCTAATGTCCTGCTTTTAGAAAGATAAGCTAACTTTGCCTCTCTGCCTTTGAAACCCCACCCCTTGCTTAGGAATTTGCCCGCTTAGTGTACCTATATAAACTTAGGAAATTCGGAAAATTGACGCTCAGATTTTTGGAGATTTGACTCTCCTCTGGGCCTGCGTGCGTAATAAAACTTTGTTCATCCATGCTCCCAAGAGTGCCATTTGGGTTATTTCTGGCTGGCCGCAACAATTCTAAAAGGTGCTTGTGGACAGAGCCCCGGACACCCCCTTGCCAACTTTGCACATGAATTGGTCATTTCTCTCCTCTTGCTCTCTGTTTTGAAGCTTGGATTATGGCTACCAAACGCATTGGTATCTAAATTCTGTTAAATCAGGAAGTTAATAGAAGTTAATCTGGACAGCATTAAAGAAGCTTTTTACTCCTCCCTTCTTTTTCTTCATGAGGCTCTTTAAAATAATTGCCCCCACACGTTGTTAGGAAACCTACTGTTATGAGTGCTTTATTTTTCTTCAAGAATGCTTTAGTCTGGAAAAAGTATACTTTTTGCACCAGATGGGCACTAGATCTTAGCTGAGAAAACTTGATAAAATTAATTTTAGAAATGATCCTTCAAAGCTCTTGTGGCATAAATTTTTAGTGGTATAAACTACTTGAAGTGGATTTAGCATTGTGTGTATTAAACTTAAAGATAACAGTTAAACTTGGTTTCTGAAAAACACCTGCATACTCTACATTATGTGTTAATTTTCAGTGGGTCTCAGGCATTCGCACCTGTGGCCAAACTGCAATTTCTTTGTTAACCGAACATTTTCTTCTGTTGCAGAAAAGACAACACCTACTGCTTTAGGTACGCGTACAGCAGTTTCTTCTAGGGGTAAATTTTGATTAAACATTCTATAAAATTGTTTATATTAAATGTGATTTTGCTGGAGAGAAGTTGAATGGAGAAAACAATTTGCAGGTGTATGTGATAAGTCTAGGGAGACGTGCAAGTTTGGTGTTTGGGTGAGCTTTACAGCCAAGTTAAAACTGCCACACTTCTGGGAGGCATCAAAGGAGGAAATCACTTGGATTTGAGTAAAATCTTCCATTTTGGTTTCAACTAGAGCTCATAAAGCTTTGGTACTCCTCATTGATCAGACTTTTCATGAACTCATGTGTCAATCCTTGCTGGGCACGAGTGGGAAGGAGAGGGTGGGCCATGAAGACGAGTAACTGCTTTCTGGATGCTTCCAGCCTGGTGAGCGGAACTTCAAGTGGAGAGAGAAAGGCATAATGGAGGAGTGCAGTGCATGCACTGTGGAAGGATTGAGAATGAGCACAGTCGAGAAAAGGTGGGAGATGAGGTGGCAAAGTTGTTTTTTAGACTTCTCTAGTGACAGCTTCCTTCGTGTTGTCACTGTTTATTATGTTCATGTATGAATGATATACTTAACAATATATTTTTTCATGGGAAAAAAATCTAATCAAGGGATCTAAAGTGAATCTAATTCAATCAAAGGGTGCTACACACAGGAATGGCTTAGTGGAAAAACATAATCTCTTTTGGGGATTCACCAAATTCAAACTCCCAGGTGGTGTGTGCGGTGCTGGAATGTAAGAGAACGGGAAAAACTGCTTTGAAGTATTGGGCTTTTACCTTAAAACTTCGGACAGATTTTCCATTATATCCTTTAAAGTGCATTGAAAAATTGTGCCAGTTTATGGTGGAGAGATAGGCCTGTATAATAGGTCAAGTTGCTTGGTCATGGTCACAAAGCTGGTTAGTGACTTAGCCTGTTTTCTGGAATTTTGTGGTCTCTGGGAGGATACGCTTATGTTGGCCATAAGAAGTGCCAGGAATGCCATGCTGTGACTTTTTTTTTTTTTTTAATGGGAAAATACCAGTGGATCTTTAGAGTGATCTTTTCAAGAGGCTCACAACTTTGATTTGAGCAGGGGGACTTGACTTAAACATGCTATATTTAATGTCCTATTTTCAGCAGTTCCAACCTTTTTCTCTGAAGATGGTGAGGAAGGAAAAGGAGGGGATTATCACTTTTTGAACACTTAGTGTGTGCCAGGCACAATTTTGGGCCCTTTGCCTGTGTCCTCACCGCAGTTTTATGGTATTCTCTTAATTTGCAGAGTGAGAAACTGAGGCTCAGTATAAGTAACTTTCTGAAAAACAGACCAGACTTTTCTGGCTCTAGACCTTGTTCCCACTTCAGGTTGGTTTTAGTCTGAATATTTTTTGTTTCTTAATTGTTGTGCACATCATTTGTAACTTCAATCACAAGTAATTAAAAGTACTGAAGTAGTGAATGATTTATGTGTGTGTGTGTATTGGCTCCTGGTTAATCCTGTAATATAAATTTCTGCATTCTGATGAGCTTTCTTTAGAGCGAGAAAGGAGTAGAACTTGCACATAGTCTGTGGGAAAGTCTCCTGTAGAGGTCGCCCTTGTCTGTCTCTGGAATGAAGCTTGACAAAAACATTGATTTTTCTCCTCTCGCTTGTGGTTGTTTTTTTTTTCCCCCTTGTTTCCCCCTGTGATACAGGAACAATGGCAACCATAGGTATTGATAGCCAGGGAAAGGGTGTTTACGGCTAAGGTTTGTTCATTCCCTTACCTAAAAACCATCCAAGAAGACATGCATAATTCAACGAAATTGTTGAATGAGGGAAATCATGCCAGGGGGAACTGTGGGCGCCTCAGTTGGAGGGTATTAGAACTGAGAGGACTTGGACCCAAGAAAGCAGGGCTTTGCTCGGATTGGATGCCCTCAGGAACGGGTAATTCTGTGTTGGTACCTTAATAATACTTAGGTAAGAAGAATGGAGTGAGCTTAAAACTGGAACAGGTAAAGAAGCAGCAGTCACTCATTAGCCAAGATCGGGGAATGTTTGGTCTTTTTTGTGTGTGACCTGAGAACTGTTTTGTCTGTGTCCAGACACAGCTACAGAGTGGTCTGCAGTTGGTGTTCTGCGAGAACTCCACGACTAGCTGTGAGTGCCAGCTCATAGCAGCTGAAGGCCTGACAGAGCCCGGGCAGCTCCTGCTCTCAGGGGCTGCTTTTCTCTTTTTTAGGGCATATGACTGACCCAGGGTCAAGAGGACTTGAGCATTTCACAACCAACCGCTCCCCTCTCTCTGATCAATATGTATTGAACCCTTGCTGTGTGGTGGATACTGGGGTGGGGGCGTTAGGCTTCACTGGTGTCATGACGATCACTTCTTGTGATTTCCTTCTCAAATGCCTGACTTTGCTTACTTCCTGTCACACCTGGCCACTGATGCAGCCAAATTGAGGATTGCATCAGCCTTCACTCTCCACTAACCCAGTAATCAGATGGTGTTTTTGACATAGGTTAAGTGCCTTTGCTTTTTTGGTAACTGTTGTGTTGCAGGGCAGCAATACACTCCAGTGTAGTCTAGCATTCAGAGAGCCTCAGCAAATAAACTCCATAATGGTGCTTTGAGAGGAGGTGAAAGTGTGTTTAACACGGGCAGGGGGATGGAAGCAGAGTGCAGAGTGAAGGAAAGGTTTCTGTGGACAGGCAATCCCAGTGTTATGTGGGAAATGCATTACACAGACAGATGAATAAAATAAATTCATTGTTGAAACTCCATAGTGTTACATCAGATCACTGAGAACCATCTCTGCTCAGCTGTAAGGTGGGAGAGGAAGCAGGTCCATCACAGGGAATGAAGCCCTGGCTGGCTACATCTGTCTCTGCCTCGGTCCGGTGGAAATGAAACCCCTGAATGTCTCCCTGATTACAAACTGCATTTAGAGGGAGCTCCCAGGTTAGGGAATATCACTCCCTGAGTTTTAGAAGAGTTGTGCTGCTCCTCATTTTATTTCAGAAACTGTTCTTAGTGGAGGGGTAGGCCAGTCACTGGCCGGCTCAGTCATGTGGCTCAATGGCCACATGTGGCAAGTGGCTGATGTATTGGAGATCACAGATGTAGAATTCAAGGGGAACTCTGGCATTGCCCTGTTCTGGCTTAAGGCTCTTCCAACTTCTTGGAGCAAGCCTGGGGCTCTTGTGTGGACTTCCGATTGTTTCCTAGAGTCCATGGAAGGTTGAGTCAAATTGAGGGGCTACACCAGGGAAGTTCACTCACATGCCCCAGTTTGAACTCACTTTTATCTATGCTTCAAGCAGATGACCTTCTTCTAACCTGTAAGTGACCTTAACTCCAAGAAAGAGAACCCCATTTTCTCAGCTTCTAAGTTAAATGATTATTTTAGTTTACGATTGTATTAGTCAACCAAAGGGGTGCTGTTGCAAAGTACCAGATATCTGTTGGCTTTTATAAAGGGTATTTGTTTGGGGTAAAAGCTTACAGTTACAATGCCCTAAAGAGTCCAACTCAAGGTTGGTTTCTCACCAAAGTCAGTTGCCACGTGTTGAGTCAAGATGGTTGCCCATTTCTGCGAGGGATTCAGCCTTCCTTTCTCTCAGTTACAGGCTGGTATTGGGCTTGTCTCTCTTCCTGGGGCTGCAGGATCAAAGTTCTCTCCTCTTCCATGTCATGACAAAGTTCTCACTCTGGCATCAATGGAGCCCTTTCTTCCCGTGTATCTTCTTCTGTGTGTCTTCTTGAGCGAGTGTCGGTTTATATAGCCCACCAAGGGGGTGGGGACTTAACCTGAGTTACACCCTACTGACATGGTAGAATCAAAGCCCTATTCTTAACATAATTTAATCAAAAACATCTCATGTGACTCTAATACAATCAAAGGGTATCACTCCCAGAGGAACAGACCAGTTAAGATGGTAACCTAGGTTTGAAATCCCATTTCTAGCTCTTGGGCAAGTTATTTCACCTCTAACCCTTGATTTCCTTATTTTAAAGTGGGCATAATAAATTTGTAGTTGTTTTGAGGATTAAATGAACTAATTCATGCCAAGTGCTTAGAACAGTTGCTGGCACATAAAGTACTTAATATTAAATTACTATTGGATGGTTGTGGATGTGTATTTCTTGGTTCCTTGAGCCGTGGTATTAAGAGTATTGGGAAGCGTAAAATGGCTTTATGGGGGGCAGCCAGGGGGTGGGGAAACCATGAGCTGAATTATAGGAACATGGGGTTCAGTGCTTTCTGTTTTTGTATACATACATTTTTCCATAATTAATTTTTTCCTATAATGGCTTGCCAACTTTTGTTTTGAAATTCACTGAAAGAAAAATTGTTACATTAACCTTTAAAAAAAAATTTTTTTTTAATTGAAGTGTATCATTCATACCTGAGCATACATAAACATTAAGTGTATTGTAAAAGTTGTGAGCTAACAAAATAAACATGTGTAACATCATAGGGACGTCCCATACATCACTCCTCCACCAACTCCTTGCTTTGTGGTGATACATTTGTTATAGGCAAGAGCATCGTGAAAATATTCCTAAATATAGTTCCTATCTTACATTTGGTGTATTTTTCCCCCAACCCACTCTATTTTTTTTTAAAACAAATCAATTTTATTGAGACATATTAATAAAGCATACAATTCATGCAAAGTATGCAATCAATGGTATTTGGTATAATCACATAGCTGTGTGTTCATCACTTCAATCATTACTAAAGCATTTTCAATATTTCAGTAATAATAATAAGCAAAAACCAGACACACAAACACACAAAGAAATACCTCCCCTCTCAAATCTCCCTATTTCCCCTGCTGTACATAGCTGCTATTTCTGGCTATTTTTTTACTGTTATTAGTTTATTAAGCAATTTTACTGAGATATATTCACATACCATATGGTCTAGCCGAAGTGTATAATCAATGGTTGTTTTTAATGCTTACATTAACATTTTTTATGTGTCTGTAAAGTGCCATATATGTTTATCTGAAGTGTTTGTCTGTCTTTTTGAGGCAGTCAGGGAAATCTTCATAGACTAGGTGGCTATTTATCTGAATCTTTAAGGAGGAGTAAAAAATACTGGGCAGGAAGAGAGTGAGGGGGAAAGAAGTGTTCCAGGAAGGGGAAAGAAATGTGCTAAGATGAGGACATGAGTCCCTCATGACAATGGGGAGGTGTCCACCACACAAAACTCAGGAGGTGATGAGAGAAGGGGAGGGAAGGCAGAAGGCAGAAGCTAGAAGCTCACTATCGTTAAGGACTCTGGACTTCCTCCTGATGGTGCAGGAGGTGTGCTAAAGGGAGTGGAGTGGCAGAATCAGAGGCATCACTGGCTGCAGGATGAGGGTAGGGTGGAAGAGGCAGAGTCTGTGGCAAGGAAATCAGATATGAATCCATACAAGTGGTTCAGGGGGCTTCCACTTGCCTTAAGGGCTTTCTCTACTGATAGAATGCTTTCTTTCAGGTTCTGGGGCACAGCAAGCCTGGATTGTCAGAGATGCTTCTGCTGCCATGAAAATTCCCTCTTGTGGATGTTTTTTTTTCTGAGAAGTTATAGAGTGTCATTTGTTACCCTGAAGGCAGGAACTTTGACATTTTCTAAATCCAGTTAACTTCCAGGTGCTTCCGTTAAATGATACATTGTTTAGGAAGTCCCAACAAACACAATAAAATATAAAGTGGAAATAGAAATATAACTTTTGAGAAAGGCACAACTATCAATATTTGTCATTAAGATTACACATACAGTGAACTCAATACAGGCATGACCTCGTTTTGTTGTGCTTTGCTTTATTGTGCTTCACACATACTGTGTTTTTTTACAAACTGAAGGTTTGTGGCAACCCTGAGTCGAGCAAGTCTATTGGTGCTATTTTTCCAGTAGCATGTTCTCACTTCATGTCTTGGATTATTTCTTTTTTTAATTATTTATTTACTTTATTTTGTTTTTTTTTTTTTGAAATTTACCCCCCCCCCAAATGGTTTTCTCATCTATCTGCTCATTGTCTGCTCACCTTCTCCAGAAGTGCCCAAGGCCTGAACCATATCTGCTCTCCATGGGCTGTGGCATTTGCTGGCTTGTGGCATCTGCTCATTTAGGCATCTGCTCATTGCGGCGGGTGCGGCTTCTGCTCGTCTTCTTTAGGAGGCACTGGGACCCAAACCTGGGACCTTCTGTGTGGTAGGTGGGCATCCAACTGGTTGAGCCACATCCGCTTTCCATCTTGGATCATTTTAAGTAAGGTATGTACATTGGATTTTAGACACAAGACTATTACACACTTAATAGACTACAGCATAGTGTAAACATAACTTTTTTATATACTGGGAAACCCAAAAATTCATGTGACTTGCTTTTTTGTAATATTCACTTTATTACGGCAACATCTCCAAGGTAGGCCTCTATATAAAAAACAGATACTAAGTTGGCAGATTATTATTATTGTTTTTTGTCTGTCCCAGTGTCTGAACCCCCTAATCCTATTTGGGGGATCTTCACTGGGAGCTTGCTGGGGATCACGGCCTCCCCTCCCTGCTAGAGTTGGATTGTTCACTCTCCCTGCTTTCTGGCAACCAGCGTGCAGAACTCAGCTTGACCCATTGGCTGTTTCTGCCCAGGATTTGCACCTTAAGACAGTTTTTCGTTATCTCTTGCTGCAGAGCAAGTCACCCCAAAACTTAGTGGCCTAAAACAACCCCCGGGATTTATTTGCTCCCAGTCCTGCATGTTGAGCAGGGCTGGGTGTGGAGGGCTTATCTTTCTGTTGGTCAAAGCTGGGTCCTCTCGCTGTCCACGGGGCTTCCTCGCAGCATGGCAGCTGGATCCTAAGAGGGACTGTTTTTGTGGAAGCTCAAGGCTTCCTCAGTAATCATGCAGCATCACTTCCACTGGCTTCTGTTACCCACAGGAAGTCAAAATGCCAGCCCAGAGTCAAGGAGATAGAGAAATCAACTCTGCCTCTCAAGGGTACGATAGAGGGAAATCAGTTGCTTGGTTTGCAAGTTGCCGCAGGGAATGACAAAAACACCAGAAGAGGTTTAGCATTCGCTCGTAGCCTCTGGAGCTCAATGAGGGGTGGCAGCCGTGTCAGTAACAACATTGGGAGTAGCGGCATTGATGGGGCATCTTACTCAGACTGTTCTAGAGTGGGCCTTTGGCTGTATTCTGGAATACCAGGTTCCCTTGTGTTTTAGTTTCCTAGGCTGCTTACAGATACCATGAAATGGTTTGCCTTGCACAAGGGGACTTTATTTGCTTACAGTTTTGAGGCTGTGAAAATGTCCAACCCAGGGCATCATCAAGGTGATGCTTTGTTCCTAAAGACTGGCTGCCGGTGATCCTTGGTTCCTCTGCCACATGGCAAGGCACATGGTGGTGTCTGCTGGTCTTTCCCTTCTCTTCCCGTTTTCGTTGCTTTCAGCTTCTTGCTTCAATGGCTTTTTTCCCCTCTGTCTGAATTTCACTGTCTTATAAAGCACTCCAGTAAGGGAATTAAGATCCACCCTGATTGAAGTGGGCCACACCTTAACTGAAGTAGCCTCATCAAAAGAGCCTACTTAGAATGTGTTCACAACCACAGGACTGGATTAGATTTAAGAACATGTTTTTCTGGTGCACATACAGCTTCAAACCACCACAACTTGGTTCCATCTATTTTTTTTTTTTTTTTTTTTTTTTTTTTTTGGGGATCAGGGGACTCTCCGTCCAAAATGGAGAGAAGAGCCCAGCCACACCATAGAGCATGGCTTTTATTTGGTTTTTGACCAATCAAAATACATATTGCATATCCAAAGTCAATAGATAAGTGACAGTTTACATTTTACTAAAACCAGCAAGTCTTAAAGGGTTTACATTCCTGCATGTAGCAGATGTTGTAAATCTTATCTAACATACAAAATACTCAATAGAAGCTCAGGATATTTCACCACCAAGCTACTATAAGATCCTATCTCATTATCTTGAGACTAGGCTCTTATCTCCTACATTCCAGGGTGTCTCCTACATTCCAAAGTGATCTGCTTACTGTCAGTAGTCATGGCCTTTGATTGAAACTCCATCATTTCCCCCTTTTTTATTAATAAAAAAAAAATTTTTTTTTCAGTGAAGACTATAGGAACCATTATATAAGCTGATACAAGGTGACCTCCTGTCACACTTGTCTTCTTCCATAGGCTTTTGTGACTGTGCCTGTCTTAGGTTGTCCTCCTCTGAGAATCTTACCTGTCATTGGAAACCAGTCAAGCCTTTGAGCTCTTACATGGAAGGCAATTTCATTAATATTTATACTTCTTCAGGTTCCTTAAGTGAATATTTTTGTGCAGATAATTAGTATTAAGATTAAGAGGTTACTAGTAGAATCTTTCTACTAAATAATGCAAAATTAGTTTTTCATGGCCAAGTTTCTTAACATAAATGCATTTATCTGATCTAATTCTCCATTTTTTTCTATGAATATATGCCATTACTCTACCCTTGACAATACAAACAATTAAAATGCATATAAAAATAATTCCTAATCTAATCCAAAATGATATTTGAACTGTTTTTTGTTTCCACCAGTGAAATGGAAATTTTCAGACCACTTTTATGCCATTCCTTAACATTTTGTTGAGTCTGGACTCCTTGATGCAGGGCTGTGCCTGTGACAGCTGCAGTGGTTATGATGCCAATCAGTCCCAAAATTTCAGTTATTAAAAGTTCAATCAGTTTTTTAGTTCCTTTTAAATAATGGTCGAGGAAATGGCACAGCAACTGGGATTCTGGAGACTGCTGCCAATGTCTGGTCATCCGAACTGGTAACCATAGTCCTTTTCTTCTTCTTGCTATAAAAAGAGTTTGATTTTCCTGCAAAATATGAATTCTTAAGACATGAAAATAAAGAACAATTGGCACAATTAATGTTCTTTTCATCAAAAGTTACATTTCCAATCATAAAAACTATAGGATCTCATACACATACCGTAAGAAATTGAATTGATTTTCTTTTTAAAATAGTAATATTAGTTTTACTGCCTTGCCATTCAAAAATTGGACCAGTTCCCAAAAATAATTTCCACAAATAACTTTGAGTTTTGTTAAGTTTAGTGTCCCATGATTGTGGGATATATCTTCCTTGATTTTTCCAAATTATTGAGCTGTTAGTAAGTGCTGTATTACCAAAATTCCAGAAATAAGGATTACTGTCATTAGTAATTATGGTTGAATTATTAATGAACCAAGATATGGTTGTGTTTTTAATAGGTTTCAGTATCCCTATAAGGTCCCGATCCTTTACAATTCCATAGGAATCATTAAACAACACAACCTCTGTAAGCCCATGACAAATATACCATTTGTCATTAAGTAGTCTATTGTGAGAGGGACATGTAAGATTTACCATATTTTCTGGATTTATATGGTAAAGAAGGGAAAATGAGAACATAAATTTGAGTTTGATTTTTCCTTGTTAAAACTACACTGCGAGGGTCGGATGTGGCTCAACTGGTTGGGCGTCCGTCTCCCATATGGAGGGACCCGGGTTTAATTCCCGGGACCTCCCGTTAAAAAAAAAAACAAAACAAACAAACAAACAAAAAAAAACTACACTGCGATTGTTAGGTTGCATGCATACAGATACAAAGAGTGTGGTCTATAAAAGGTAAAGTTAAATTTTCTACAAATTTCCCTTCTTCTTTTGGCTTTAAGGGTAGTCATATATCTATAAATCCTGGAAAATTGTGAGATTGCTTATCGTTCCAAGTTAACAGCTCTAGAAGAGGTGGGTTGGTTATGTATGCCCAAGAAGTGTAATTATGATGTGGTATCTTACCTTGACCTAATACTTTACCTATAATTAATCCAATGTGAAACCACCATGTCCATAGTTTAAGTTTTGGCAGCATCTTCAACTCTAGACTTGATTCTTCTGGAGGGGATCCACTGCTCTTCTCCTGTTTCTGTAATGATAAGAGCAAAACCTCGGCCCCAAAATTCTACCTCTCCTTTTTCCCATTTATTGGTTGTTTCATTTTTCATTTTCATTCTTTTTATTAACCTTCCATTGTCTTTCTGCTGCTGTGGTATTAGAAATTTGTTGTCTATTAAAAAATTTAAAGTAAGCAATGCTTTAGATAGTTTGTCTTTAGCAGATTCTCCTCCATCTCCCCCTTTTTGTTTTTGCAACATTAATTTTATTGTTTATAAACAGGGGTTTAACTGTTATATTCCAATCTTTTATAATATGTATATAGACATTCACATGCTTACCAAACCAGGGGATACACTGATATACTTGGCTTATTGTTGGCTAGAGTCCTGGATAGATACAAGATAAATGTTAATATGTATATTTAGTTTAATAAGCTTATACTGACAACTAGAGAGAGACACATGAATAACATGATCAATTAAAAGATTATGTTACTATTGAACAAAGTTACAGAATGACATATAAATAGAGCAGTTATTTATATATATATACTTACCAATATTTAACTTTTAGCTGGGAAATGTTGAATTAGCAATTGATACTAGAGTTTTGGTTGACTGTGTTTAGGATTAATTAATTTGATACTATAGATGCCAACTTGTGAGTATTTTGCTAATTCCTGAGGAAGAGGCCAGCCTCCCCAGAAAGGAACACAACTCTCCTTGGGCATCATATTTTAGGGTTTATGCATCAGTCCCTGGGAGAGTGGCCAGCTCCTCCAGGGAGGAATACAACACCTTTTGAAATGTACTTTATCTTTTTTAATTTGTTACAAAGCATCCTTGATGTGCTTACTATTTTAGTTTCCAATTTTTTTTCTGAAATATGAAAAATGCTAAGATCTACATACACATATAATAAAACACATTTATGTGTAACATACAAGTGATTAAATTATTTAAGTATGCAATGTAGTTCATTTAAATATTGATTATTAAAGTATGTTATACATAATTCATAACTACAGTAGATTATATAACAGCAAAAACTAATAAGACTTAACTAGCAGATTTCAATGAATAAACTTTTATTTTTATGCATTTAATATTTTTAGTAGCATGATTAGAATGACTTTAATTTTTTAAAATTTATTTTGTATAGTTTGAGGTGTAGGTAAAAACAAATTATTATTTTTTATTTGGGCTGTGGGGCAATACATTAACTTGTAATTTTACTACCTGCATTGGTTTTGTTGTTAACATTATAATTAGAATGGGGGCTATAGTTTATAATGTTGAATATGAATTTAATTTATTGTTGGGTATTTTACAGAAAGGGGAATGTGGGCTGGCTTCACTTGTTTAAGAAGATTAATTTTTTGTGACAAACTGGTAATATTTGGGATGGCTGCACATTGCAGTGGGGTTATTTTAATTTGCTGTCATTTACTGTTATGTACTACCCCTGGCAGCCCTTAATGGCTGCTTTCTTTCTGTAGTTATAGACTTGTTTTTTTTTGTTTTGTTTTGTTTTTGTTTTATTAGTAGAGATGGAGTAAATCAGATAAACTTGTGATAAAGCATCTGCCTTTTGACTTTTAGGCAGAGAGGTAGTTTTATAACACGTATTATTATATTTTAAAATAATTAAAATTATGATTAATAACAGTATACTTTTATTTAATATTACACTGAAACATTATTAAATTTTCAGCAATTTTATACACCTTTAAAGTATTTATATGAACTTTTTATTCATATTACTTTAATTGTTATAAAATTAGAAAATTTCTTTTAATTGTACAACAGTTTTAAATACTTCATTCAACTTATATCACATGAACTTAACTATTTTTAGTATTTTGTCTTTTTCTAGGTAACAGACCAAATTATTTGTAACAGTTTGAAATAAAAAGATTTTTTTTTGAGAAAGCAGGTTTAAACATTATGTTCTTTTAAAAGTGATAAAACTTGTTTCTTCAAGGAAACGTTAAGGTTAAAGTATAAGAAGTTACTTTGATAAAACTTTCTTTTTTGCATACTGATTATTCAGGAGAAAAACTCTGTGTAAACTTTTGTTAAAACAGATTAATGACAAGAAACTTTGAGAAAGAATAAAACTTTAACTTTGTTTTAATAACTAGTCATTTTATCTTAGGTTAAAATTACTTTTGTTTCTTTAATAATAAAATCACATGCTATATACCTTCCATACTTAAGTTACCACAATGATTTTGGAAACTGTTTCTAAGCAAACTTCTGACAACATACAATTACCATCAACATACCATAGAATAATGATTTAGTTTGTTTATAACTATTTTTATTGTTTTAAATTAATACCCATATTTATTTATTAATATAAGCACTTATTTAATGTTGGCTATTTGAATATAGCTCTTTTAATAATTTTTATTCATCAGTTTAATATTACCATCTGGAGGTATCAAAATATACACTGACACTGAACAACAGACAAACACAAAACAAGTTACAGCACATCAATAGAAACATATATCTTTGATTTTACTGCTTTTGAGAATTTTTCTGGAAACTGTGTTGCTAAGTTTTCTTACTTTTCCAGTGGTTTAATTTTATTAGCTTCTATCATCCCACAGCCTTATCATTATGTAAGCAGTAGGAGGTTTATAAAGTTGCTGCTGGAACTGAAGGGTTAACATCCACAGCTGGAGTTGAAGAGCTATTAATAGCTTCAAAAGTGCCCTAGGGATCCCTTCATGGTTGCTGTGGCAACACAAGCCTCTGTAGGAGGCTCTAGGTGGTCACTTTCAGAGCATTCATAGTCAGGCAGATGTAAATTGGCCTCAAGCTGATCAGAGCCAGAATCCTCCACCTCCGCATTTTTAGGGGGCTTACTAGATTCTGTTTGAAGAGGCTTAAGAGCCAGAGTAATAAGATGTTTAGCTGTATCAGAAACGTGAGGAATATTCAAATAAGCTCCCCATTGGTATAATAAGTCTCTTCCCCATAAATTAAGTCCTACATCCTCAACATAAGGTTGAAGAGCTGCCTCTTGTCCTTCTGGACCTTCTACCTTAAATATCTGAGTACTCTGGTAAACATCTGTCATTGTGCCAATGCCAGTGAAAACTGTAGGCACTTTTTGTAAAGTCCAAGCTTGTGGGCAATATCGTTTAGCAATAATAGAGACATCAGCCCTGGTATCCACTAATCCTAAAAATATCTTTCCATTTATTTTTATGGTAATTTCGGGCCTTTCATCCCCAATTGCTGTTTGCCAACAAACTTTATGCCTAATGGAACCAAATTCCTCTTTTCTCGTTTTATAGGAGGTTTACAATACGGTAACAAAAGAAGTTGAGCCATGCATTCTCCTGATTTAATTTGATAGAGAGTTAAAGTTTATACTAATAAACAAATTTCTCCATCAAAATCTGAGTCAATGACCCCAGTTTGTACTAAAACACCTTGGGTCGTAAGACTGCTACGGCCAATAATGAAACCTACATTGTTTTTTGGGATAGGCCCTTTAATTCCTGTCCTTACTTTTTGTATACCCAGTGAAGGCATAATAAACTTAGTTTCAGCTGAGGGAAGATTGACAGCTGCACTGCCTTTGGTAACTGCCTTAAGTTCTGTTATAGGCCTGAATAAGCTGCTCCGTTGCTGACTGGGTAGGTTTGAGCTAGGTTGGGAGATGTGCTCATATTATTTGTCTAAGGGCCTTGAGCGAGGCCCGCTTGGAAGTTTCCCGACTTATTAATGAGACTGCCATCTTCATCATATCTAGAATGGCATTCCTTGGCCCAGTGTAACCCCTTCTGGCATATAGGACATACACGAGTTGGTATTGATTTATTATTGCCACTGGATGGAGCTCTCACACCAGTTTTGGCTCAGCAATCTTTTTTCATATGACCTGGTTTCCCACATTTAAAGCAATTTAAATTGTTTATCATAGGACTATGTCCCTTTATAGCTGTTGCAAGAAGGGTCATGTTATATATATTAGACCCAATGTCTTGGCATGCCCTTATATAATCCTATAAAGTACCTCCATTTGCCTTTATCGGACTTAAAGCCTTTTTACACTCACTGTTAGCATTATCAAAAGCCAACATCAAAATAAGCATTTCTTTAAGGTCAGGCTGAGTTACTGTCTTGTTGACTACATCTACCAGCCTCGCTACAAATTCAACATAGGGTTAAGTATTTCCTTGAACAATTTTTGAAAATGATTGTACAGCCTGTCCAGGGGTGAAGATTCATCACCAGGCAGCTAGGCAGCACAATCAAACTTGTACAATGGCAATATCATCAAATTGAGCTTGGCAAGGAACCCCAGCCCATTGACCTATTCCTAATATTTGTTCAGCAGTAATGGCACTGGTGGATTTTGCTGTTGATTTCGTTGTGCTACAATATTAGCTTCATCAGCCCACCAAGTTTTAAATTGTAAAAATTCTGCTGAATTAAGAACAGCTCAAGCTACAAATACCAGTCCCAGGGTATTAATCTGTCTGCCTGTACCAGTCCTTGCACCAATCCTTGAGTATAAGGAGAATTAACACAATATTGAGTGCATGCTTGCTTTAATTCTTTGATAGTTTTAAAAGGAATAGGAGCATGCTCATACTGTACATCTCCTTGGGGATTGTCAGCATCTACTGGAATTTGAGTTACTATTACCGGAAAAGTAGAAAAAAATTTCCATAGCCTCTGAATCTCCTTCTCTACTTCCCTGTGCTATACTTTTCATAATTGAAGAAGATGGTGTGGGCACAAAAACAGAAATTTTTGGAGGGTCATCAAATGTTGTAAAAAATGGATCAGTAGATACCTTAGGAGGCATAGATGCCTGTTCAAGAAAATTTCTATAAACTCCCTTTTTCTTTCCTTCCCTTTTATTAGACATGAGTTTATCTGTTTTTGCCTGTTCATTAACTTTTTCATATATTTTTTCATTAAAATCATTAGCTTGTTCTGCTATCGGTCCAGCAATAGCGGTATCCTGTTTAATATCTTCATTTTCATCTGATTGTCAGGGTTCAAGAGCAACAGAAATAAGACTACACAAAGACCATACGTGAAGGGGAATTATTTTTCCCTTTTGATAGCTCTTTTTAAAGCTTTCTTCACTAATTTCCAATGTTTCAGGTATAAAATATCCCGCCCTTGTGGCTGAAACCAATAACAATGTTTCTGTACAAGAGAAAAAATTTCCTCAAAAGCCAAGGATTTAATAGTTACACCAGTGCTTTTTAATACAGTTTTTAACACTCTAGAGAACTCTTCAAAGTTCGACTGATGATTACCCATTACCCTGATGGTTCCAAGGATGAAGCTTACCTTTTCTGTTTTCTTTTTCTTTAAAACTGCTCTCAGGAGCTCCTTGGTCCACACACTGACTGAAAGAAAAGTTTCATTTTCAGAGCCCCACGTTGGGCGCCATATATTGACATTCAGGGACTGGGTCCATGAAAACGGTTCCGCAGATGAGAAAGAATAAGAGAAGAAAAACTGGGATCAGGGGACTCTCCATCCAAAATGGAGAGAAGAGCCCATCTGTTTTTTCAACCTAGTTTTCCAGCCTTAATCCTTTTGGAGGTGCATGGAGATTTTCTTATATCCGCCCCCCCCCCCCGCCCTTTTTTTGAGGTACCTGGGCCTGGGGATTGAACCCAGGACCTTGTATGTGGGAAGCCGGCGCTCAACCACTGAGCCACATTGGCTCCCCTGAGTTGGTTTTTCATTTGTTTGCTTGTTGTTTTTTTGTTAGGAGGCTCCGGGAACCAAACCCAGAAACTCCCATGTGGGAAGCAGGTGCTCAACTGCTTGAACCACATCTGCTTCCTGATATCCTTTTAATAAATCACTTTTCTGTGTAATTTTGGCAGTCAGCTTCCGTTGTTTGTGTCCAATTAGACTGCCTGATACCTTGATCAATAAGAGACTCACTAGGACTTAAAAGCAAAATGGACAGATTGTTTACCGAATAGGAAATGGAGATGACTAATAAACACCTGAGAAATGTTCCACTTTACTAACAATAAAAACAAAACAAATCTAAATTAAAAGAATAACAACCAGATGCCTTTACTTTGGCCTATAAAATTAGCAAGTTAATGCTGTAATCATAGCTGCAGAGAGGGCATGGTGATACAGACTCTCTTAGACTGCCGATAGGATTATAAATTGGTCTAACCTTTTTCTTCCTGGAGAATTTTTGCTAATATAAACCAAGATTCTTAAAATGTTCATTTCTTTTTAGTCACTTCCAAGAATCTCTCCTAAGTAAATACTTAGAAATGAGGATAGAAATTTATGTGCAAAGATATTCATACAAATGTCATATTTTAGCAAAAATTGGACACCCAAATGATGTGAGTCAATTAGGATGTGATATAATAAGGTATTATGCAACCATTAAGAAATATTTGTAAAGAGCTAAGGATATAGGAAAACCTTTTTAGTATAACCAAAAATTATCCATATGACATATGTCAGTCATAATCCAGTTGGGAACCATTCTAGGTATTTCAAAGTAAGAAAATTTATTATGAGAATGTTTCACAGGTAATGGAAGAACAGAGAAGCCAATCATTATGTTGCAATAACCCAGAGGTGAATAACAGCAGGAAGACACTCTCCCCTAGAGCTAGAGAAGGTGGTACCACCAGAACCTGGAAGGTAGGCATTTGGCAGGAGCTAGACCCATGGAAGACATGCAGCCACTCCTGGAAAATCTCTCCCCAGAGCAGGGTGAGGGACACATACCCTGGCTTATCTCTTCCTCCCACTCCCCAATCTCTTGCCAGCACCTCCCCTTGGCCAGCTGGAAGCCAGTTGGCAATGGAGGCCAAGGCAGGAAATGGATCTGAGAGTAAATAAATGACCAACATACAGCACGATCTGAACAAGATAAAAATTATGCATAACGAATGTGGTTAAAAGTGGCTATCTTTGAAGATGGGATTATATATGATTTTTATTTTCATAGATTTTTTCCTGTATTTTCTAATGAACCAGATCAATATTATTAAAATAAAATATGGCAGGGTAGAGGCTATGACATATAGTGTTTTTAAAAAGATAATATGTATGTATGTATGCATCTCTGTATGTATGTATCTATGTACGTATGTATGTACGCACCTCTGTATGTACGTATCCATGTATGCATGTATATATGTATGTATTCATCTATGTATGTATTTATACATGTATGTATGTCTATGAATGTATGCATGTATGCATCTATTTATACGTGTATCTATGTATGTATCTATGAATGTATGCATGCATGTATATACCATGCATCTATGAATGTATGCATATAGGTATCTATGCATGCATGTATGTATATAGGTATCTACGTATGTATGTATGTGCAACAAACAGCCAGCAATCAAGTTTTGCAGCCCAGAAGGGCTGGACATTGTTGTAGATTCCTGTCCCTCCAGTCAGGGCCTGCTGGCAGTCCCCAGAGGACTGGACGTACTTCCCTCATGATGCCAGCAGGGGGAGCTCCAGCCCAGCACACCAAGGCCTCCCCAGGCTGGAGGCTGGCCCAGGCTGGGGTGTCCAGCCCTGACAGAGTGGGATCTTGGGGGAACTGTCTCCATTTTGGTTAACCCCTGGCCCCAAGTGGCTTGTCTCTGTCAGCCTCCACCTCAGAGCTGACCCTTCTTTCAATTTTAGGCCAGAAGGAGAGGTGTCCTATCTTTCCCCTTCCTGCCATTGCAGGAGCCATGAAAAAGCTGAGCCAAGCATCTCTGGAACTGGAGTGTCCTTCCTTGACCCTTTGAGAGGGTTGGCATGTGTGTTCACTGAACCCTGACCCTCACTGTACTGGTTATGCTTGGCCTAACGGGACTTTCACAGAGGCACCAGTACTTCCCAGCCAGTGCTCAGAGCTCTCAACTCTAGATGCCGTAAAACAGTAAATGCCATAAAACCCATATGGGTTTTTCCCTGAATAAGTACCTCAAAATGCTGTGTGCAAGGATCCATGTTTCTAAGTTTCTGCTGTTTCCTCAAGCCCTGTCATCCAAAGTCACTGACTCTGGGAGAGCAGCTGGGGCACCTTAACCAGCAAAGCTCCAAGAGTGGATGGAGGTGCCTTATTAAATGGCCAGAGGCCATTTTTTGGCAGTAAAGGTGTGTGTCTTGAATGCTTGGGACCTCTGCTTGCCTGACCCTTATCTTTACCTGCCTACGTGGGTACCCAAAGCCTTCCTGTTGCTGAAAGGGCTGGCTGGCCCAGGCAGGGCTGGAATTCCTATCTCTGTGAAGCTCCCCAATGACATTTTCAGGCAAAGGGTTTCCCTTGGCATCTATGGACAGGTCCTCAGGGGTCAGAGGTGCTTGCTCTATGGAGTGGGGAAGCTTTCCTGGGGACAATGGATCAAACTCTAAATAGTGGACATTGCAAAAATGCAGTTGGACTCTGATGCTGAAGGCACCTGCAGCCCCCTGAGGAGCTGCTCCTCAGGCTTCCTCTGGGGATCCCACAGTGAGTGCTGCTAGCCTGCTGCCTGTACAGAAACTATTGGTAAGAACTGAGCCCTGGAGTCCCACCCGGGCTGCCAGCTGCTTCCCTGTGCAACTGAGAGAGTGTGCTTTTATTTGGGTGAGTTAAAACTGCACAAAGGAAAAGATTGCTTTGGTGAACTGTAAATAAATTGTAGAAGTCAAAACACAATTTTAAAGGGTAAAGAGGGCCATGGAGGCAATTTTAATTGTGAAAAATAAACATGGCTTCATCAAGTGAACTCTTTCAGGCACTGAAAATGGAGCCTTTGAAGAAGCATTCTCCCAGGTTGATAATGCTGGGGAATATTGATTTTGGAAATTCTTGAGGTAATTTGCGGAGCTGAAAGTTGTATTCTCTGGGCTGATGCCTCAAATTAGCTCCTTTCACTTAAGTGCAATTTGCTAGTATTTTATTTAATGTATTCTTATTTTTTACAGAGATTTAATTTATGCCATGAAATTCACCATAATACATTCCTATGCCTAAGACAACTTACTGCCTTATAAGTCATATGTGCATATGGAATTTTATATGTATGCTGAAAGATTTTGAGAAGAAAAGAGGAATCCTTCTTTCTCTTAGTAACTTTGTAAATTTTGTTTATAATTTAATGCATGCAGCAAGTACTCAATTATAAGCTCATTCCTTGGGTAAAAATATTTTCTGTGTGCCCCTTTCTATTGGAACCCCATAGATTATTTCTAGTTCTGAGTTTGTATCAAGTATAAATAATGGCAATGAGAAAATGCTCCAAAATATTTACTCAGATAAAAGACTAAATTATAGACCCTTTTTTTCTGAATAATTTTCTGCAATTAAAATAACTAACACCCTCATAATCTGTATTTTATAGCAAGGATAACTGTAAATGGATTAAAAGTTTTGCTTTTATAAGTAGTTCAAAAGCTATTTTGCTCTGTGAGGAGAGCTTCTACAACCCATACCTCTAAGTCTAGCTTCTTGTTATGCCTTTTCCAAGTCCACATTAAGAAATTTGCTTTAGAGTTAAAATACTTTATTAAAAGTTATCTTAGTCTGGGGGTATGGAGTGGTGGAGAGAATTGCTGTTATTCCTTTGTACTTTTTTTTTTTTTAACAACTGATATTTATTAAAATAGTTGACTTAAGCATCTGCAATGGTGACTTCAACCTCTACTCCTGGCTCAATGCTGATGGATGTAATCTGCTTAACAATCTCAGAAGGACTGTGCAGATCAATGAGTTGCTTGTGGATCCTCTTCTGGAAACGATCCCAAGTCTTTGAACCTTCACCACAAGGAGTTTTCCTTGTAGTGATTCTTAGAGTGTTGGTGGGCATCCGAACTGGTCCCTTCACTTTGAGGTTCTTTTCCTTTGTGCCTCTAATCAAGTCAGCACACACCTTCTCCAGAGACTTCACGTTGCGGCTGGTTAGGGTGATTCTAATGCGGTGAATTGCCATCTCTGGTTCTGTTTGAATGTTTTACTATGTATATGTATAATTTTCCAAAAATTAAATGGAAAAAATGCTCCACATCAGGTGAAATGTTTAATGACTATAGTTTTTTTCTTTAACATATTTTTGCCTTTTAAATACTCTCAAGAACTGACCTAGACAAATGGATGTGAGAAATTAGAGAGTGACTTGATGAACTAAAACGCACTTTTGTACCCAAACATACACGTGCTAATTTTAGACAAGTGTATTTTCAATTCTTAATCCAGAATGTCAAAACTTACTTTTGTGGTTCACATGTCACTTGACAATGAAAGATAATTTATGATTCTGAGAAGCATTTTCTATAAATTGGAAATTTTACCTTTCAGATAATTTAGTTCAAACTGTTGGGAAGGAATTGGCTTTTTTTTTTTTTCAAGAACAATTTTACTCACTTGCCATAAATCCATTCAAAATATACGTCACTGGCTCTCGGTATAATCACAGAGTTGTGCATTCATCACCACAATCAATTTGATAACATTCTCCTGGCTCCAAAAAGAAAAACCTCACACCCCTTATACTCCTCTATAATTGATATAGTACCTTTGTTACAACTGATGAAAGAATATTACAATCTTACTGTTAACTATAGTCCATAGCTTGCGTTAGTTGTTTTTGCCCTCCTACATACCACCCTACTATTTACACCTTGTTCTAGTTCATGGAAGAACATTCTTATCTTTGTATTATTAACCAGTCTTCCTCTACAACAGGCTTCACTATACAGTCCCATGTTTTATACTCTGTCTTTCCCTCTAGTGACATATACAACCCTATTTCATCTTTTTAAAAAGCAGTTTTATTGAGATATATTCACATACCATAAATCTATCCAAAGTGTATAATCAATGGCTTTTAGTATAATCACAGTGTTGTGCATTCATCACCACAAAACATTTTAGAACAATTTCATTGCTCCCAAAAGAAAAACTCCACTCCCTCAGCATTCACCTCTCAATACCTCTGATTTCATCTTTACCTTGGGCGCTGGAGCAAGGTTTTCTGCCTTTGGAATGACCCACCCAGGGCCTAGCACTGGTGCTTGGGGGACTGGTTCCATCTGAATCTGAAAATAAGACAAAGATTTATTTCTTCCTTTTACTATGCAATGCTAGTAGCTTGTTCCTCCTCTGTCCCTGTCCCTGGATGTTACTTATTGTAAAAAATGTTATTCTAACAATAAAAATTTCAAATGATAAACATCACAACTCTGCACTTTAAGACATTAGTGTTAGCATTTTTGTCTGTGTTCTCTTACAGTCTTAGTTCATAAGCACAGATTTTTACATAGAGGTGAATGTAAAGTATGTAGAATCCCACATTTTACTTTACAAATGCCTCATACTTTATAGTTTTCCATGTTCCCACATAGATTTCAGTAGTCATGTCTCGCTTGATTGCATATTATTCTGTTTGGTTGGCTTCCCATTATTTCCTTGGCCATCTCTCTTATTGCTGGGCATTTAGGATTTTTCTTATGTTTGATTCTTAGACTTCTTGAAATTATTGAGTTAAAGGAAAATAATTTTAATGACTTTCATTATGTCTTACTAAAGAGCTTTTCAAAAGGTTATACTGATTTACAATGCTAATGACCTGTTTCATGATTGTTATATTCCAACTACATGAGGATTATTTTACAGTTTATTTCCACAGGGCTAAGTCCTTCCTCTCCAAACTGTAAAAAAAAAAAAAAAATTGCGCCTGGGTGTGAAGTAGGACATAGACATTCACACATGCTTACTGCGAATGTGTCAGCTCCAAATGCTGAATACACATCTCCTCTCTCTGAGAAACACATAATTAACCCCTTTGGCTCCAGGGCCCAAGTCTGACTTGAGTTACTATTTGATGGTCAATTCTGTAGGTTTTTTTGTCACAAACCTTGAGCAGTAAAGTGGACTGTAAAGTGACCTCCCTTTTCTGAGTATAATTGCAGGTGTTTATCCAGAAAGAGGGGGTTGAGGGACATTGTCAGTCTTTTTACCCAGGATAAGGAAAGACCCAACATGAGATCAGTTAGGAGTGTGGACTCTGAGCCCTGTCATATGTGGAGGAACGGGTTTGAATCATACCAGGGAGGTTCCCAAGGTTGTCTTTCGTGAGATGAATCCTGCTGCCTCCCTGGGAGCTGTGCATGTAAGCTTGCAAAAGGTTTCCTCGGACATTGTGTGGCCATTATTCAATGTTTTGTGGAATGCAGGCAGATGTTTTTATCCCCAATTTTATACTGAAGTTTATGTCAGATGGGTTAAACAACTCGGCATCACGTAGGGGCAGAAGCAGTACCATGTACTGGGTCATGATGGGTTTTATTTATATTTTAGGCCCCTTAACTATTTTTTTTTAAAGATATTTAGATTACATAAATGTTACACAAAAAATATAGGGATTCCCATGTTCCCCACTCCCCACACCTCCCGCAACCTACCACATAAACATCCTTCATTAGCGTGGCACATTAACCGCAATTGATAAACACATCCTGGGGCCCTGCCACTAAGCGTGGACCATAGTTCACATTGTAGACCACACTCTCTCCCACACAGTTCTGAATGTTATATGCTGATGTAAAATGGCCTATATCTGTCGTTGCAATGTCACTCAGGACAATTCCCAAGTCCCCAAAAAGCCCCTGTATTACAAATGCTTTTCCCTCTTTCTATCCCCAAGCCTCCAGTGGCCACTGGCTCCACATCAGTGTTGTAATTTCTTTCATTGCTTGAATCCCAACTATTTTTTTAAACATGCCATTTGAGGGTAGAAGTCTCCTAATCCGCACCCACAGCAAGATGAAGAGAAAACTCCACCAGTTACCTTGGCAATTTTGCCCAATGTTGACATTAAAATCAGGATACTCGGGAATTTCTATATTTAACTTATGTGTGATCTCCCGTCTGCATTGATTAAATAATCTGGGTAGTCTTCTATGCCATCTTGAATGCCCTAGTGTTCTCAAAATCCACGTTTTAGGCGGTAAGCTCCTAAAGGCCTACGGAGACCTGCACCAGACCATACACTGAGGGGCTTTGTGGGTCAGTCTGGACGACGGCCAGCCCATCTCTGGCAGAGCTGTTATATGAGTTTCTCTTTGTGCAGTTAGCTTCCTTAGAGCAGTGCTGCTTTCTGTGCTTTTTTATTTGGTGAAACTTTAAAAATCCCCTCTAAAGTGAATGCTGCAAGGTCTCTTTTCCTATTAGAGTTGTTACTTCCACACTATAGATAACAAATCATGTCCAAGAAAGGACCTAAGCAAGTCTTCATACGCCATGTAGGAATCATAGCACTTTAGATGTGGAAGGGAACTTCACAATTTACCCTGTCCAACCCCTTCATATTCCAGACAGGGAAACTGAGCCTGGTGACTTGCCGAGGACTATTCACGAGGTGGTGGCCGAGGGGGGACTAAGTGAGTCTTGGAACTCCAGCCCGCTGTTGTTTCAACTCCATAGTGAGCCTCTCTTGTTTGTTCTTCCACAAAAAGGAAAATTACTTTAGTGCAGAAATCAGAGGCAAATAATAATCATAATTACAGGAGCCCCTTACAATTGTAAAGTACTTTTAGTTTTTAATGCTCTTATACTCAGAAGTATGAATTTATAAAATGAAATTTATTTGGTATTTTATAAATTAGATTCTTAAATTTTGCCAGCATTTCCTCCTCTTTAGAGTATAGTACAGTAATTTATTATGAGATTCCAAAGTGACTTCTGAATAATCAAAGAAAAAAAATCATTAAAGAAAGGAAACCAGGTCCACGGGTTTTATCTAACTTTAGTAACGATCATTTAAAATCAATTCTATTTATTTTAACTAGAATAGCCCATTCTTTAGGTTAAGCAGCTAACAGGGAATTTTCGGAGTTTTGACAATTTCCTTAACAGTGCACTGAATATTTTTTATTTCATCTTTGCTAAAGACATAGGGTTTGTGAATTTTGATAACTTTGCACACAGCATATTTTAAATCATCGGATTTTGATAGAGGGAGAAGGTCTAATGACATGACTTAAATGAAATTTTACAGGATTAGAATTTGAGTGGCCAGTTTTCGGAAGGAGGAGGTTTCTTTAGAGTGGCCTGTGTATCACTAGTAGAGCCCTGAGGATAGGATTTATTGCTTACGTTCTGATATGAAGAAAGAGTAGTAAAGCATCTTGTCTAAACTTTGAAAACTGTAAAGCAACATTCACATGTAGGTTGATAAAATTAACAAGACTAGTTACCTTTACCTACAGCTGCACCTTCTGCTTTTGTGTTGTAACTTGTAGCTATCCGTATAATAATCTTCAAAGAAGTGCTTGCTACTATCTTAAAATTACAAATTACACAAGGCTTAGATGGTACAAGTAACATGCTCAAAGTCAAGTCAGCCAAGTTAGTGGCCTAGCTGCAATATAGTCAGGTCTGCCTGGTTCCAGAGCCAATAATTTTTCCTCTGCACTTTTATTATTACACTGGAGAAACTATTATAAAAATGTTTTTATGCTTTCCTTGACAATTTATTCTAAGGTCTAACAATTCTCTTTTTCCAGACATGCTAAGAAGGGGCCCCAGGTTTGCAACTCTTCTAGTCTGTGGCTGGTCTGCACCTTCTCTTGCTTCCCCTTCCTCCTGCTTAATCACCCTATTGTGGGTCTATACAGGGTCCCTTCCTCTGGCTTGGCCTTACTTTTCCCCTTGGTGTTATGGGGACAAGCCCTGTAGTAACTGAATTGGGAATCTTGGGGGTAAAGGCCCCCCACCCTGTGGGATACACATCAGCAACATTTGGCTTCCCCATTGCAGCTTAAGCAATCTGTGACGTGGACCTTCATGCCAGCCCCGTAGTGAGAAAAGCTTGTTTTCATTTCCTTTTTGGCCAAGCCCATCTGGACAGAGCAGGTGCAGGGCTGGGCGCTTAAAATAGAAGACTTAGTTCCGAGCGACGTGGCATAGTGGAAACTCCCTTGTTTCTTCCCCTGTTGTTGATTAATGAAACAATGGAAATTTGTCCCCGCATTGTGGCATTTTCCTGACTCCTGTGAAATCTTTTACTTGTCAGTTGACCTCTCTAGTTTCTTCATGTGTGAAATGAGGACTTGTCAACCTCAAGCATTACCAATAGATTTTTTTTTCTCTTCTGATAGGAAATAGTATTTATTTTTTTCTTTATTTTTAAAGGTGCTTTAGATTACATAAATGTTACATCAAAAATATAGGGGATTCCCATATACCCCATCCTTCCCCTTCCCACACTGTTCTCCATTAACAACATCTTTTATTAATGTGGAACATTTGTTACAATTGATGAACACATATTGAAGTATTGCTACTAAGCATGGTCTATAGTTTACTATTCTATGTCTATGTTTTTGATTTGAGCTCAGATTTTGGAATTCAACATCTCCATCTGTTTAATTCTTCTAGCAATATTATCCTAGCAGGAATGACTGGAACTAAAAATTATTCTTAATAATTAAAAGTGACCATCCTACCAACTTGACATCACACTTACCAACTTGACATTACCATCTTACCAAGTTGACATTAAACATTACCACCTAAAAGCTTGAATAAGTCTTAATGAACGTTCTTGGGATCACAGATAACAATAGGTGATTTAATTTAATATTGAGGGAGGAGTACTTCCGTGGCAACTGTTCTTCCTTTTTGACTTAAGAACTAAAAATTCCTGTTAAAAGCTCTAAATCTTGAGGGACTGGGCTTTAAGAGATTGATGTTTATAAAACTTTTTTGGCTTTTTATTTGGTGGTCAAACTGACCCTAAGTCCAGTGCCTTGGTTTTCTCCTTCATAAACTGGAAATGAATATATCTCCTTCACAGTATTGTTGTGGGAATTAAATGAGAGAAAGAATGTGGAACGACTTAGCAAGTGCCTGACACATATTAGGCTCTAATATGTGTGTTCACTCAGGGTCAAACAATAAGTTCCATTTACTCTGTTCATGAGTGCTTGCTAGCTATTGATTTGTGCTTGTGGCTAAAATATGTTTAAGATGGGCTCTGACAGCAGAAGCTAGCAATATTTTAGATGAGACCAAAAGAAAACGTGAAAAAGGTGCAACAAATCCAGTGGGTGAAGGAGTCCTCTCTCTACTAGTTCCATCTCTATGGGTCTTATTTTTCAAATTCCCTGCAACCTGATATTAAATCCAAAGGACGGGAGAGACCCTAAGAGCCCTGATCTTAGGCCTCAGGGATTTGGCCTGCTAGTTCTCTGGAAAAAACCTGATTTTCCCAAGAATAAGTTAGCCCTCAGATAGGCACATATCCCTTCATGAAAAAGCAGCATATAAATGACCAATCTAGCAAATGGATAATTCAGGAGGTGGTTCAGGTTGAATTTTGGCAGATGAGCCCTTCACTTTGAAAAGAATTCCCTCAAAGCTATCCTTGACTTTTCAGAAACACATGGATTCCATGTAGATAGTAATGTCTGCTTAGGTTTGGTTTGTCTGCAGATTGAGTAGGGGAGTTCTTGTTAAGAATCCGAGGAGATGCAATCCAAATGTGACTCTCAGAGGTTTTCTAGCTTGCTTTCAATTCCAGTCAAGTCAAATGAATTCAACCTTATTCAAGCCAATCCATTGCATACTAGTCACTGTCACTTGAGTGTTGAATCTAAATCATTCCCTGCTGAATAAGATGTTAACAAAGCAGCATGGCTCACATTGCCCTCTAGACAATTGCTACAGGGGGAAGCCTTGGGTCCCTTCTCACTCCATGTGCCAACTTTTCAAGGTCTCCTTGTTTAAGAGTTACTTGATAGTGTGGAGGAGAGGAAGTTGGATTGGACAGAATGCTTTGAGATCTGGTTTCTAGTCTTGGCTCAATTTCAACTACCAACAGGGTTGGGTAAGGCGGTCACACACCCTAGGCTTCAGTCTTCTCTTTTGCTAAAATGAAGAGTGTAGTCTAATTTTCTGGCCACTTCTCCCCAGTTCTACTATTCTATGAATTCACCTTCAGCTCTTTTATCCAACCGTTTTTTATTAATTCTAACTAGCCCTAATAACTCTGTTATTTCATTTGGTTTCTATCAGAGCATTAGTGTCCAATATATTGTTCTGATTTACTCTTGCTTGTACCCATTTTTTATGCAAGGCTTTTGCTTTTTTTCTCACAGACACCTTTCTGTTTTCTCCTAGGGGCTGTGATATCCATGTCCTTCTATCTCCTCACAGTTCCCTGTATTCTGGGAGTCCTTGTGAAAACATTTTTATCAGTAATTCTATTCCTTCAGTAATCTAATCCCATCTTTAGACTCTTTCTCATATCAACAAAGCATTATTAACTCAAGGGTAAAAACTTATCAAATTTTAAAATAAATTCTGAAAAAAAAAAAAAGAATTCTGGAGTTTTTATAGATTCATTTTATCTTTTCAGGAGGTACTGGGGATTGAACCCAGGACCTCGTCCATGGGAAGCAGGTGCTCAACCACTGAGCTACACCCACTGTGCTCAATATTTCTTTTTAAAATAAATGTTGGAAATAACTTCTCAAGAAGATTTTTAAAGATTTATTCTTACAACTAAATGAAGTTGTCTGGCAAATTTGTCTGGACACACACACACATATACAATCCTTTACAGTTGTGAAAGAGCAATAGTCCTAACCATTCAGGGCAAATAAGGACTTATTTCCTGAACAACACAAGGACTTTTTGCTTCTGGTCAAACCACTCTGAAAAATGTAAACTTGCCTTCTTGACTCCAAGTGGAAGTGTGTGTTTCTGTGTGTCACAGAAGTGGTGAGAGTGGTGTGGTGCTGGGTTGGGAGTGGTGTTGGTGGAGTTGGACTAGACAATTAAGTTCTGAAAAGTGAAAATTCATGGCCAAGAGCTGGCTCCAGAAGGTGCAATCAACATATGTTGGCACGCAAGGCAACATAGAGCTGGCATGCTGTACAAGGATGACAGAGGAATAAGCAGAACATTCCCCGAAGGTCATGGTTGGAAGGTGGATTACAGGGCAGTGAGACTCTTCAGGGAGGCCTGGACCATCAGGTCCAATGGAGTTGCTCCAGGTGGGTGGTTATGTGACATTGGGCTTGAAATCAGAGGGCAGGTACCTAAGCGATGGCTTTTGTCCTGGGGCAAGTCTCAGTCTTCCTGGTCCTGCTTCTTCACCTGTGAACTTGGGTAATAATATTACACTCTATGAGTTGATACATCTTAGAAACAAATAAACAACAACCATACACAGAAAAACAATCCATATACAGGTCTACAAACATGTGTCAATGATCAACAATCCATGAATTAATTCATTCACTCATTTATTTATTCAACACATGCTGTTATGTTCAAGGCACTGTGCTGTGTGCTAATAGGCACAGCAAGTATTGTATAAAGGTCCAGGTGAAGAATTCTAGTTGGGTCCTCAATCAATGGTAGGAGACTCATAAAATGAAGTATGGAACTAAAGACGGACTCTCTATAGGTCCTCCAGCTCTTGCTTTGATGCACAATTTCTGAGTGAAACAGTGCTCAGTTCTCTACAATGGACACAGGGCCTGCTTTTAGTAGCTTACATTTTGATAGAAAATAAAGGCAGATGTACTTAGCATTTACATAAATCAAATACAAATGTGATAGATGGTATGTGGGAAACACAATGATGTGTGCAATTATCCGAGCTCATTAATCAGTCTCTTGGGGAGATGGAATTTCTTCAGGTCAGCTGGAAATGGAACCAATTTATTTGTCGATTTTCAGACATACCTGCAAATAAATAGCTAATAAGAATGATAAAGTAAACAATTTTGACAGTGTTTCATCTAACATGCTATACGTGCCTTGTTATTTTGGGGCATGTCATAAATCTGACAACGGGTGAAAAGTTATCTGTAACTGTTGTATCAGATAGGCCTAGTGTAAACCTGAGTTTTAGGAACTTGTTTCATTTTACTTATTAACTCAGTAGAGAATATAGTCCTTAAAAGAAGTGAATTATTTTTCTTACATAATAATTAGGTGTTACTGTATTTCTGGGCAACAGTTCATATTAGAAAGCCAAATTGAGGTTGGGGGTGGGGAAAGCCAGTTTGCAGAGCATGATAATTGCTCTAGACAGAAGCACTCATCCATGAGGGGGGTGGGGGTTGTGCTGGGGGTGGTGGTGAGGGAGAGATTGGAGAGTCATTATTCATATTATGTGTATTGAGCTTCTCCTGTTCCAAGGACTGAATGATGCTGTTAATGGGGGAAAGTGTGGGAGGGGGAGGGGTTGGAGTATATGGGAATCACTTATATTTTTTTTCTTTTTTTTTTTTTTTATTTTACCGGGAGGTCCCGGGGATCGAACCCAGGTCCCTCCATATGGCAGACGGATACCCAACCATTTGAGCCACATCTGCCCCCTCACTTATATTTTTGATGTAACATTTATGTAATCTAAAGCTTCTTTAAAAATAAAAAAGTAACTAAAAAAATACAGACATGATATAGAGAATAAATTGATCCACTCAACTCTAAATCACATACTTTTTATGTCAAGAAGTGTTGACAATACCAGCTTCAAGGTCATTGTCAACGTGTAAAGTCA
The DNA here is from genome assembly GCA_026826555.1 of Tolypeutes matacus. NCBI lineage: Eukaryota > Metazoa > Chordata > Mammalia > Cingulata > Chlamyphoridae > Tolypeutes > Tolypeutes matacus. The sequence continues at coordinate 306,026 of JAKSZT010054030.1, read as the reverse complement.
TTAGCAAATAAAATACGACTTAATAAAAGAAAAAAAAAAAAAAGACAATCTGGGAGATACTGTGTCCTGAAGCCTGTACAATACCTAAAGGGCAGGGACGGGGAGGGAGACTGCAGCAGACAAGCTGATGTGAAGCTGGGAAGCCTCAGACCCTTCCAGCCTTTTGGAGGATGTGACTCACCTCATTATTGCTGCAGTAAAGGAACTCTTTCCATCTTTGGGTAGGCTGCTCTGGTTACTATAGTCCAGTGGAAGTTCTTTAAAATGATATCATCTAGCAACTGAACTCTGGTACAGTGAGCAGCAGGTCAGCTGATCCACATTTCATTGCCCAGTTTATCATGCAGCAGTTCTGAGAAGCCCACAGCCCACGTGCACCCAGGAGAATGACCTGATTAGAGCTCTCTCCAAAGCCTTCTCAATCACTCTGTTCTTCTGTCTTTTCTCTCCTTATTCATTATTTCTTACAATTTATTTTTCTCTTTATTTTCCTTCCTTCAATCTTTTTAAAAAATTTACTTTAATTGAAATTCAATGGAATTGAATTATAAACACTAATTTGTTGAATAAAATGTTCTACATATACACATACACAATATATTTTCTATTTCTAAAAAAGAAGAGAGAGAGGGAGAATGAATAAATCTGGAGGAATGTAGACTGGCGCAGATTATTTGTTTGGATTGGTGATTTTCAACACAAGAAGTTCCTCAGGTTTGGATAATTGTCTTTGGTGGTCAGCAAAAGAAAATATATGTTGGAAACCCACACATAGATCCTTGAGTGTGTGGCGTGTAGAGTGAAAATGGAATGAGAGTAGATGTGAGATCCTTATTTTATTTCAGGTTCTGGGGACAGATTTGAGCTTCTCTTTGTGACTGAGGATGTTAAAGGGTCCAAGGTGAGGGTCTGTAGTTCCTGCTGCAGAAACTGAGTGGACAGGGACAGCTGTGGTCTTCTTCCTTATGTACCTTCCCTAATCCACTTTCCAGCCCCCAGCACACAGAATGAATGGATCCAGGCATGACCGTGGGGTCAGAAGCTGTAGGACACTGGGTTGAATATATTTTGATCCCCAAGTTATTCATCTATTTATTTTCTTATTTTCTTCTGCAATGTTAGTTTTTTCCTTGTCATTTGTTTCTTTGCACAGTGGAAAGGAAGTCATTAGGGGACATTAGTAACTTGCCATCACTTACCTGCTTATGAACCTGGAGGGTGAGAAGGCAGGTCTAAGTTAGCATGAAGCCCAAAAGGAGTTTGTGGTGCCTCAGCTTCCAGATTCTTCTTTTCCACAAGGATATGGAACATACCCTGAGCTAACTGTCATTTTGGCTGGGAAGACAGCTGGATAGTTGGAACACTTGGAGTCATACGCCAATGACCAGAGGACACATCTTTTTTTTTCTCAGTATGAAATACTGGTCATTTGGGAAATGCACCTTCCACATTAATCCTGTAACACCTCGTATGTTCCATTTTGGTATAGGCAGGATGAGCTGGGGGGAAATACGCTGAATGGAACTGGATTCTCAGGCCTGTGGGTGACATACTCCATCAGCAAATAGTGCCTTCACTTTGCAATTCAGTTTCTCTATCTTTCAGAGATTTTTCTTACCTTTACATTTCAAATAGGTAAAGATGAGCAGAAGAACTGTAATATATTATTGCATATTGGAAGAAATAAAGATTTCAGACAAAACTTAAAAATATTATCTTATGAAATCACTGCAAACAGAATGTCTGTTGAGCTCAGCCATGGAACCCAAGAATCAATTAATAATTAAGAATAAAATAAGATCATGGATTGAGTATATACGATGTGCCATGCCCTGTTCTAAGTGAATTATACACACTATTTCATTTAATGTTCACAATGATGTTAAGGCAGAGGTGTGATGGTTATTGCTTTATTAAAGACAAAGATGTGGTTTCCCTACACACGGCTTTTCTGTCCTTCTATTTGAACCTATAATTAGTACTAGAGTTGGTAGGTATATGTCCGAGAGACTTAAATCTTTGGGCTGCCCATGTACCAGCTGGGCCCTGAATCTCAACAGAGTTGCAACATCTACTCTCCAGTTCATTGGTCTCACCCAGGACAACTTATAAGGAGATGATGATGGACAACTACCATACCAAGGAACCAAGAGAGTCTACAACTGCAAGCAAGAGAGTCCCATCCATTGGTCCTATGGGATCACAGCCCCCTCTCAATTTGAGATGGAGTGGACATCACCATCCCAGAATCCTCAGGATTGGGGAACAAACTATGAACTGAAGTAGACTTACTGGTATTCTACAATAGACTTATTGTGATTCTAGCAATGGAAGAAACTATATCATTGATGTGGAAGCAGTGGCCACTGGAGGTTCTGAAGGGAGGGAGCCGGAAAAACAGATGTAATACGGGGGCATTTTCAGGACTTGGGAATTGTTCTGAATGACACTGCAATGACAGATACAGGCCATTACATATCTTGCCATAACCTACAGAATTGGGTGAGAGAGAGTGTAAACTGTAATGCAAGCTTTAATCCACACTTAGTGGCAATGCTCCAAAATGTGCTCATCAATTGCAGTGAATGTACCTCACTAATGAAGGAGGTTGTTGATGTGGGAAAATGTGGGAGTGTGGGGCATATGGGAATCCCCTACATTTTTTATGTAACATTTATGTAACCTAATTATCATTAAAAAAAAAAAAAAAAAAAAAAAAGACAAAGAACACAAGACCAAGAGGGGGTAAGTAAGTTTATAAGTGATTGATCCCGATGTGAGACCTCATTACCCACGGCTTCCCATTTGGAGGCCTCAAGCACTGGAGTGATTGGTGAGGACACTCCAGGTAATTCCTGAGTTGGCTAATGTTTGGGCAGGAGGGTGAAATTATGCATCTTCCCTGACCTCCAACAGGTGCTAAGAGTCCCTCTTGTGTGCTAGACCTCCCACCCCCACTTCACCCCATTGTTCCTTATCACAGTCTCTGGTTAATTGTTTCCCTATTAGGCCAGGAGCTCCTTGAGGTTAAGAGTGCTCTCTTGTTCACTATGTTATCTGCAGAACATAGTACAGAGCCTGGCAGGTGAAGATGCTAATAAAGGTCCATAGAATGAATGAAGGTGGACATCCATACATTCAAACATAAAAACAAGTTTTGTCTGCAGCAGTTAGAGTTGCTTGGTAAAGAAGGGAAGGCGACTAAACCTGTGATTTGGGTAAGGACCAATGCGTGGGTGAAGGGATATATGGATTACTACATGCACAGATGGAAGAGGGATGTGGTGGGCAGAAGTCTTCTGCCAGGGGTTCTAGGAAGTACACAGAAATATGTTCTGAAATGTTGCTATAGCTCATCCCTACCTTTCTCAGCTTCTCATCACTGAGATGCCCAAAATATTCAATATAAATGATTTCTCACTGCCCTCAAATACTCCCAGGGGCTTTCTGGACCCCAGGAAGAAACTTCTTGTTCCCAGGTCCTTTCTCGCAGAATCACTATGGGCCCCATTACCATGTCTGTCTCTTAGAGTGCAACGACTGTTCAGAGCTGAAGTTTTCCAAGGGGACAAACCCTAGGCCTGGAGATGGGGCAGTGAGAATAGGTGAGTGATAACCAAGAGTGTTAGGATTGCTGTTACTTCTATTACAGTGCTGGACCCAGCCCTGGCCAGGTGCTGTGAGAGCCCCAGGTGCAGGGGCCATAGGAACTTCTGAAAGGGTCTGAAGTGTAGCACCCAGCCTGTCAGAGGAGGGTGGGAGTGAAACCAGCAGATGTGCTCAGGATTCTGGTTTCAGTTCCCCAAAAACTCTTCCCCTTGACCAAAGCAGTGTGACAGTTGCTATGACATTTGCTATCTTGGTCTCTGGGACACTCCCTCATAAGGTATTGTTACTTTTTTAATCTTTTCAGTTCAGTCATCATGAAAGTTGATGGTAATGAACTTGGGGGAGGGAATGGTTGGAGGCATGGTTGGGGCTTGAGGGATGTAATGGTGGAAGATGTTGGGTATGAAGAAGACTTTTCTTAATTCTGCATTTTTGCAGAGGTCCATGGATTCCTTCCCTAAGATGTCTGTAATTCGTTCACTATTGCATCGAGTGAAAACATAACAGGATTTATGTTCTGTAGTCAGTTGATTGCATCTACAGCTGATTGCCACTACAATCAGCAAAAGAGATTTCCCTCAGCAATGTAGGGAGTCTTTTTATCCAATCCGATGGTGGTCTTAAAAAACAACAACACACAAACAAAAACATAACAGGGAAACGAGCACTGGCCTCAAATCTCAATTCTCTCCCTAAGTGACCAGACCATTGTTATACAGTCACTGCCCTTCAGTCTCCTCAATTAATAAATGAGAGAGTTCATTCCAAAGCTCCTTTCTCACTCTAAGAGTCTCTGATTCTTTGTCCCTGAAAGTTGCAACCATGAATAGTAGCTCTTGAGGGGCCAGCACTATGTTTTAGAATTAGGGCTCTTGATCACACTGCCTGAGTTTGAATCCTGATTTCTGGATTTACTGATTGTGTGACTTTGGGCATGGTATTTACTTTCTCTAAGTCCTAGTTTCCTTATCTATATAATGGGGGTAATCCAAGCTGCCCCATGGGGCTATTGGAGGATCCACTGATATGATGCTTGTCAGTGTCTTGGACATTGTATCCCTTACTATTATCATAATGTAAAAACCTGCTGCAAGTTGGCATTTGTTGAACCACCAGCTGTATCACAGGTCTCCTCTGTTCTAATTTTGTTTCCTGTCTTGATTATCAACATTTTATTCTGCGACATAGGCCATGGGCTGTTTCTCATTTGCTTCCACAGTGAACCCATGGTAAAATAAAAGGTTGTATATTTTCTTGAGAAAGACTCATAGGGAAGACGCTTATTCACCATCTAGTCTGATCCTTTTATTAGTTAATATTTGGTGTAAGTCATGGTTCTACTTCTCAGTAGTTTTGTAATCCTAAGCACATGACATCACCTTTCTTAGCCTTAGTTTCCTCTTTTAGGAAGCAGGACATGTGACAGTACTAGCTAATGTCAGTTCCCTGCTCTCCTCTGCCTCCCTGACTCTCCTTTCCTTCAACCCTGTCCAGACTTTACACAGAGAACCTCACTAGCTTCAGGGATACAAAAGATTAGAGCCAGAGTTGGGAGATGAACCTTTTCATAAAGAGATAAATCACCACATGAGATGCCACATGGCAGGGGTGGAAAGGACTAGTTGAAACCTGAGAAGATATTGGTCAGTAAATGGAGGAAGGAAGGCTGAGAGGAACTGAGGAGAGAGAGAAGGGGAAAGAGATAGGGAAGACATTGTTTACCTGAGAACAGGGAATGGAGCAAGAAGAAGGAATAGGAAAGAGGAGAGGGAGGGTGGAGGGTGGAGGGAGAGAAGAAAGCAGCCTCATAGGGGAGGTCTGTTGGGGTGTCTATGAGGGCCTTTTTCCATGACAACATTGGCAAGTGGAGCCAAGGAGAGAGGAACTGGCAGGTAGAAAGGGAACACCCCCGTCTGTTTCACGGCCCCCCCCCCCCCCCCCCCCCGTTCTCTCTTCTCTTAGCTTCATCCTGCCCAGATCCTTTGTTTGTTTAAATCTACAAGGTCTTCCCAGTCTTCTAAACCTACAAAATGCAAATGATACACTTTTGTTGGAGAAGTCACGAGCAATTCCCAGTACAGCCATGCATCTCTCTGCTCTGTGCCTGTGGATACAACCTTCTCTTCTGTAGTGAACTGTCTCTGTCCCTTGCTAAGGCTAACATCTCCAGCTGTGCTCCATCTGCTCCTCTCACCTACTTAAGGACATCACTCCAGCAATTTTCTCCTCTTTCTCTTTGAACATCAGACTTTTCTCCCCACGGGGTCATTATCATCAACACTTAAATATTCTGTCATTCATCTCAATTTAAAATATACCCTGAGTTGACCCCACTTCTTATTCCAGCTACTGCTTCACTCCTATCCTTCCATTTTCCAAATTTTTCCTTAAAGTGTTGTCCATGCTGGCTGTCTCTAATTTATCTTCTCCCATTCTGTTTGAACCCATTCTAGTCAGACTTTTGCACCTACCATTCCACAGAATCTGCTCTTATTCAGTTCATCAATGACCCCTTCACTGCTAACTCCAATGGTCCATTTTCATTCCTAATCTTCTTTGACCTGTCATCAGCTGTTGATATAGTTGGTCAATTTCTCCTCCTTGTAGCACTTCTTCTCTTGGATCCCAGGACACCATTACTCTCCTGATTTTCCTTTTCTTGGCTGATCCTTTGCAAATTTATTTCCTGGTTCCTCCTCATATTGCCAACTTTTAAAAGTTGGAGTGCCTCCCAGCTCAGTGCTTGGATTTCTTCATCCACACTCAATCCCTAGGTGCTCTCACTCAGTCTTATGACTTTAAACATCATCTCTGTGGGGAAGACACCACATTAATGTCTCCAGCACTGGCCCCTCCCTTCTGAATTCCAGAGTCATAGCCAGCTGTTTACCTAACAACTCCACTTGGTGGTCTAACAGGCACCTCAAACTGAACATGTTCAAAATAGAGCCCCTAAACTTCAGAAATCAAGACAGTGCCTATTGGCATAAGGATGGACAAATAGAACACTGAAATGGAATAGAGCCCAGAAATAGACCAAATTGATATGGTCAGTTGATTTTAAACAAAGGTGCCAAAGCAATCCAATGGGGAAAAGAAAGTCTTTAAATAAACGATGCTGGAATGACTTGATATCCATAGGGAAAATCATGAACCTTGACCCCTATATCATATCATACAACAAATTAATTCCAGATGGATCAAAATTGAGTTCTTGGTCTTTCCTCCCAAATCTGCTCCTTCTATAGGCTCCCTTATTTTCAATTAAGGCAGTTGTATTCTTCTGATTCCTCAGGCTGTGCATTCTGGTGTCACCCTTTTTTTCTCTCTCTCCCTCCACCTCCAAACTGTCAGTATGTCCTGTCAGGCCCACTTTCAAGATAGCTTAATTATTATAATAGCCTCCTAACTTTGGCCCCTACCTCCACGCTTGCCCCCATTCTGATCCCTGATGGTTGTCCTCAACAGAACACCTAGTGAAATCCTGTTTAAATACTAGTCAAAGGAAAAGATGCTTCTGCTCAAAACTCACCAACCCTCATATCTCTGGGAGTAAAAACGTTCAGCCCGTGAACCATGAGAACCTATATGCTCTGCGACTCTTCCTCGCCACGCCAGCCGCTTCCCTGTGTTGTAAGCTCACCAGGCACACACCCACCTTAGGACTTTTCTTTTGCTGCTCCTGCTGCCCAGAATATTCTCCCTCTCTTCATCACATGGTTTGCTTCCTCACTTCATTTAGGTCTTTACCTAACTGTTACCTCTCATTGACACCTTTCCTGAACTATCTAAACTTATAAACCTATTCCAGCAACTTCTGTCCTCCCTCCCTTGTTTGTGCTAAATGACTTTTTAGCACAAATTGTTATCTAAGATAATACATCTTGTACTTGTTAACATTGTTTCTTATTTGTCTCCCCCATTAGACTATAAGCTCCATGAGGACAGGAAACTTTACCTGTTTGTTATTCTCAGCATCTGAAACAGCATCTGACACATTTCAGGCATTCAATAAATACTTGTTAAATGAGTGAGTAAATTGGTGGTTCAAGTCCACTGACTATTGGTGAGTAAGTTTTCCGTTTCTCCACACTGCCTTTCCTATCTGATGCTGTTGTCTTAAGGCACTGGTTCAGCTTGGGTGTATCTTGATTGTGCAATAAATTGTAAGAGCATCCATGGCAAGGAGCATGAAACTGGTCTCATACAGTTTTGCATGCCTCACTATTGCTAGCATTGAGAGGGGCACGTAGAAGCTGCTAACCTCCCTTTAGCTCCCTACACCATATGTCATGTCCAGTAAATATGTGAGCTTGTGTAGATATATGAGGTGTTAGGTCTACCTCCCTCTAACACTTTATAAAACATTTCACATCTTTTTTTTAATTCTTTTTTTAAAATTTTTAAAGAAGCTTTGGATTACAGAAGTATTACATAAACAATATAGGGGATTCCCATATGCCCTACCCCTCCTCCTCCCACACTTTCCCACATAAAAACATCTTTCATTAGCGTGGTATATTTGTTACAATTGATGAACACATATTGAAGCATTACTACTAACCATGGACTATAGTTTCCATTATGGTTTGCACTCTGTCCCACACAATTTTATAGATTATGAAAAATGTATTATGGCCTGTATCCATCATTGCAATGTCATGCAGGACAATTCCAATGTCCCCAAAATGCCTGCATGTTACACCTATTCTTCTCTCTCCCTCCCCTCAGAACCTCTGGTATTTCACATATTATAAATATTTGAGTCCGAGTATATTTGTATTCCTAGGCAGTTATGTAATTATGGCTTACATTATTGTAACTTTTATGCCCGTACTTGTGAGAAAAAATATTGAGACATTTTTTTTGAGGGTTAATTGATTAGAAGGAGATAGAGTGGTAAAGAAGAATCAACAGCAGACTAGATGTCAGGACATATGAGCTCAGTTGTTTAGTAGCTGAACAATCTGAAGCAGGCATCTCTCAGTGGTGTTAATTTTTTTTTTTTTACCGGGAGGTCCCGGGGATGGAACCTGGGTCCCTCCATATGGGAGACGGACGCCCAACCAGTTGAGCCACATCCGCCCCCATCAGGCATCTCTCTGTCAGTGTTTTCATCTGTACAATGAGGGCATTGGACTAGAAAGAATCTTTTCACTAATAATTGCTCTAACCTTTGCCAAGGTGTTGGGTGTGAGTCCAGGGAAGCTCATCTCATTTCTCCATGGGGCTGATTAATGTCAAATTCAAAACTTAGTATAGGTGTGGTAGTTTAAAATTATCTAGACAGCCCTGTCAGATAGAAATATAAAGAGAACTACATATATAATTTAAAAATTTCCAGTAGCCACATTAAAAAAGTATAAAGAAACCTGTGAAATTAATTCTGGTACCTTATTTGATTTAATCTAATATATCCAAAATATTACCACTTCAACATGTAATCAATATAAAAATGATTAATGAGATATTTTGTACATACAATTTTGTACTAAGTCTTCAAAATTTGGTGTGTTTTTATACTTTACAGCAAATCTCAGCATAGACTAGCCTCATCTTCAGGGCTCAGGAGCCATGTGTGGCTAGGGACAGCTATACTGAAGACAGCGTGGAACATTAATGAGCTACAGCAAGCTTCAAATATTTTGGAGCTGAAAGATTTGTGACTGTGAAGAATGAGCTCAAGGAGCCCCTGGAAGGAAGTCAAACATAAATATATTGAGCTACTCCTATTACTTACCGTGATTAACATTTTTAGCTCCCTTAGTGTAAATTAGGCCAGTTGCTTAGCACTTTACGTGAATTTTTTCATTTAATCCTCACATCAATTTCACTAAGTCATATTCCACACCCCCCCCTTACATATGAGAAAAATGAGACATAAAATTAAAGTAATTTCCTATTACGGCTTGTGGGCATATTTTCCCAGGCAATTATATGCAAACAATGATTTTGGAAACAGAGCCCAATAATTTATCCCCTGTATCTTTCCAGGCTCATAATAATGACTGCCTTGACTCCTGGTGGTAAATCATCTGTGCTCACCTGGGCGGGATAGGGCCTTGGAGCTCATGGCCTGTGTCCTGGCAACTCAGCCTTAAGTCTTCCAGTGGCCGCTCTTGTCAACAATTTAGTTTGGTAAAATGTTAGGTCCCACCTTGCTAGCTTTTATAAAAACCCTCCTCCTTCTCCCCAAGCCCTGGGAGCCAGCCTAAGTGGCTCCTTCTAGGGGAAGATGAAAAGGCCTGATCTCACTGGGAGCCAGATTTTCAAGAAAGAACAAATAAAATTGTTAGATCGGAGGGACACATTGAAAAGCTAGGACTTGGAATAGTCAATGCCTGGAACAAGGTATGGTATAAAAAGAAAAACAAACAAACAAACACTTCTGCTTTCCCTTTTCTCTTCCTGTTTCACTTCTTATCCTCTCATCAGTCAACTTTTTTTTTTTTTTAATAATCTATTGAAGTATATCATTCATACATGTACATACATAAACTACAAGTTTTCAGTAAACAGTGTGAACTTACAAAACAAGCATGCATAACATCATACAGGGCTCCCACATATCACCCCAGCACAAATACTTTGCTTTGTTGTGAAACATTTGTTAACAAATTATGAAAAAGCATTGTCAAAGTTTTACTACTAACTATAGTCCGTATCTTACTCCATTATACATTTTTTTTTAAGGATTTATCTCTTTACTTTTACACATTTTTACCACACCCCTTCCGTTTTTGCTGTTTCTGTGTCCTTTCGCTGGGCAACTCTCTGTGTCTGTTTCCTGCCCTCTCCTTTCATCTTTCTCCTCCTGTCTTCACTGGGATCCTTCCTTCCTTCCTTCCTTCCTTCCTTCCTTCCTTCCTTCCTTCCTCCCTCCCTTCCTCCCTTCCTCCCTCCCTCCCTCCCTTCCTTCCATTTTTTTCACTGGGATTTGATCCTTAGAAACTCCGATGTGGGAGAGAGGCATCCCACCACCCGCGCCACCTTAGTTCCTGGTTTTTCGGCTTGGCTCATCTTGGCTTTCCCTTGTGTCACTCTCCTGTTATGTCATTATCTTGCTGCATGGCTCTCAGGACCTGACGGCGTACCCACGCATGGGGCCTGGGTGGCTCACCTGCACACAGGGCCTGGCAGCACATTCGGTGCACGGGGCCTGATGGTCCATGTGCCTTCTATGTGTTTCTTTTTTTTTTCTTTTTACCAGGAGGTCCCGGGGATCGAACCCAGGTCCCTCCATATGGGAGACACTCAACCACCCAAGCCACATCCGTCCCCCTGCTATATTTCTTAAGGTTGACCAAAGATACCTAGAGTTACAGTCTTTTCCCATACAGGATGGTCATATACTAAATCAGGCTTAGTTTATCACCAGAATTCTAAAAACTAGACCTAGGGAGAAAAACTAGGTCTGGAGACACATGCATGGTTTCTAATATAGCAAATGTTTGGCCTACCTTGATTATCACAAAATCAGGACAGCGAGAATATTCACTAACAGTCAACTTTTGCTTCTTTTTCCTCCTCTCTCTCCCCATCCCTTCCCAATTTCTTTCTCTCCATCTTCCTTTCCTGTTTTTTTTTCCAGGAGGAACCAGGGACCTTGTACATGGGAGGCAGGCGCTCAACCACTGAGCTACATCTGCTCCCCTCCTGTTCTTTTTAATTTGTTTACTCATCCTCTCCACTTCTTGTCCCCATTTGTCCAAAATATTATGTTTAACTCAGGGAATTGCTCCGGGTCTTGTAGGTGGAAATGTGTTAATGTCAACACGAAGAAACGTGGCATATTCTAAAAACCTCCTTCTATAGAAAAAGAGTTTAAAATAGAAATCTACACTCCGCTTTTGAAGCCACAGAGGATCCCATCCTGATGTACAGGAAAGGACTTTTTTAAGGTCACCAAACTAGCTCTTGGTCTTGTAGTTGGGGTGAAGGAGGAAATGGGGGAAGCAGTACACCCGGGGGTGCTTGGGGCATCGTGTGTGGCAGATAGGAGGGACAGGTGGGGTGACGGGTGAGCAGTTGACGGCCCCAATATTTTGTTATTATTTGTTATTATTATAAAACTTCCGCCAGCTACCAGGAAGTCTTGTTTTTTCTCACTGTGTCTTAGTTTACATATAACCCATATGCTGTTTCCAAGATGTCTGGACATTTTTACTCCCAAACAGTTGATGGCCTCTGCACCGTGGGTGTGGTCTCTCCCATCTCAGGAACAGTCGCTGCTTCCTACTGGTGAAGGCACGCAGTGTTGATGCTCTCTCTGCCCTGGAGAAAGGATGGGCGCATCTCATGACAGGGCCTTCCTAGTTTTCCTTGCCAGAGATCCTTTTCTCATTCTTTCTTGCTTTTAATCTTTTGCAAATTTTTTTAACCTACCAGGTAGTTGCTATCATTATCTGCATTTTACAGGAGATAAAGTGAGGCCCAGTTTGGTTAAAGAAAATTTCTCAGAGTCACAGTCTGTAAATGGCAGAGCAGGGGCTTTCTGACTCCGGAGTTCATTTTCACAGCCCAAATATATGCCACTTCCCACAGGATGCAGCCTGGCTCTCTTTGCCTGTTTGGACTTTAACACAGGTTGGCATGAACGTTCTGGATTTGAGGAACGTTTAGAATCCATGGTGTCCCGTTTCTGTGAGGGGATTCAGCCATACCTGGGGTGCACAAACCCTTGCTGGGGGCCGACTGGACATCGTAGAATGAAGCTCCTGGGGGGCTGAGCTCTCTTCTTTGCCAGCCCCATTGGGTTAGCTTCATAGGGATGCTGCAACAAAGTGCCACAAACATGGTGGCCGAAAACAACAAAAACTGCCTCCTGAAGCTAGGGATTCCAGGCCACCTGTCCGCCAGGTGCTTGGAAAATCCCCAACATCAACAGTCTGTGAAGTCCAGCAAACCCCCGAGGGATGCTAAATGGTCTCTGCCCTGCCTTCCCTTCTCTCCAGCTCCTGGAACCGACTTCTGCTCATGGCAGCCTGTCAGCAAAGCTTTATTGAATTAAAAGCAAACAGAAATTTATGCTCTCACAGTGCTGGGGACCAGAAGTCAGAAATAAAGGTATTGGCAGGCTGGCTTCTTCTGGAGGCTCTGAGGGAGAAGCCACCCCATCCTCTCTCACAGCTCCTGGGGTTGCCAGCAAGCCTTGGTGTTCCTTGGCTTGCATATAGAGCCCGCCTGGCCTTCTTCCCTGTGCTGGTGTTTCCAATAGCCCACTCCTTACAAGGACATAGCCATTGGATTTAGGGCCATCCCAGTCCAACAGGACCTTATCTTAACTAATTGCATCTGCAAAGACCCAATTTTTAAATAAGGCCACATTCACTGGTATGGGGGCGGTGGTGGTGGGGGAGCGTTAGCACTTCAACATACTTTTTTGGGGGACACAATTCAACCCACAACACCTGGTTTTTGTTTTCTTAAAAGCTTTTATTTATTTATTTCTCTCCCCCCGCGCCCCCCAATTGTTTTGAGCTCACTGTCTGCTGTCTGTGTGCTCTTCTGTGTCTGCTTGTCTTCTCTTTAGGCAGCATCGGGAACTGATCCTGAGACCTTCCGGAGTGGGAGAGAGGTGCTCAATCTCTTGCACCACCTCAGCTTCCTGGTCTGCTGTGTCTCTTATTGTCTCCCCTCTGTGTCTCTCTGGGTTGCATCATCTTGCTGCTCTAGCTCTTTGCGCGGGCCAGCTCTCCTGCATGGGCCAGCACTCTGCCTGTGCCAGCTCTCCCCGTGGGCCAGCTCACAATGCAGGCCAGCTTGTCTTTCACCAGGATGCTCCAGGAATCGAACCCTGGACCTCCCATATGGAAAGACGGGAACCCAATCCCTTAAGCCACATCTGCTTCCTGATACCTGGTTTTACTTGGTTGGGTCCTGGTGGGTCTGGCTTCAGAGTGTTGCTTTCTGAGGAGGAGCTGGTTTTGGATTCATAGATGAATTAGAGAAAGACGAGGGATGCCCTTGGTTGCTGTATTTGGCTCCCAGGGATGGGTGAGCAAGTTTACGTAATTTGAAGGGACATTATTGAGTCTTTCTGAACTCTATTCAGACCTTCAAAGTTTTAAAGATTTGGTAATAATGAATATTCTCAAGAGGCAGGATGGCAAGGGGTCTCCCTATCCAGTTTTCCCACCGCTGTGCTTTCCTACCCACTGCTCTAGTATTGACGAGAGTAAAGGGAAAAGAGTAGAAAACTGCATTATAAATTGTTTGATTGAAGGGATGCCCACTTAGGTGTCTCTGTACTTCCTTAAGAGGGTTTGCTGAAAGCAAACTCAGCAAGTGTTAGCCAGATGGGTGGGTAAATGAGAGGGGAAGGCTCAGGGTGCCCACACAGAAGTCGGGAGGAGAATCAAAGTGGGTTTTATATGCTCCCCCAGCCTCACCCCAAATACATAACATTTCATACGTGGGCCAGGCTAACGCTGTCCTTTGTGCCCTTGAAGTCTGTTCCATTCTGTTTCTCTATCTGATGATCTTTGTTAGCCACATGGAGGAGGAGACCCTGGGAAGCTAGCATGTCTGACCATGTGTCTGTATAGCACCACAAGTGCTGGAATGCCAAGCAGTACAGGGCTTCAGAGGGCAGATTTAGGCAGCAAGGGATTTGATCCTTACCCATTGCTTACCAGCTGTATGGCCTCGATCTGTTACTCTTCTCAGCCTCACTCATTTCTAAACTGGGTCTTAGGCATTTCTCTATATGAACTTATTTTGAAGTATAATATACACACAGAAAAGTGTACAAGTCATAATCCTACAGCTTTCATATAACAGCACCTCACAAATTGAAGGACAAAATAGTGCCAGAACTCCAGGACCCTCTCTTGGCCCCTCCCAGGCATCACCCCACCCCATCCTGATCCAAGAGTACCCCCATCCCAATTTCTAACTTTATTTTAGTTCTCTGTTTTTGAATTTTATATGGATGGAAACATATAGAATGCAACTTCTGCATTTGGTTTCTTCTGCTTAACGTCATATTTATAAGATTCATCTACGTTGTTTGGTATAGTTGTAGTTTGCTGATTCTCCTTATTGAGTAGTATTCCAATGTGTAAGTATATCACAATTTAACCACCCATTCTTCTGTTGGTAGACATTTGGGTTATTTCCAGTTTTTGGCTCTGAACATTATTGCACATATTTTTATTTTTTTGGTGGACAGGTGTTAGGAGTGGAATATGGCCATCTCTGAGTTTATAGAACCTGCCTGATATTTTAATGTTCATTTTTAACCTCACAGGGTTGTGAGGATTAAAGTGTTCGCTATGGTCCTTGGCAGACAAGGAGGCCCTCAATACATGGTTAAAAATGTAACGAAGGCATAATACTTCATTAATTTGAAGTACTATAATGGACTTAAACATTTTCTTATTGTTTGTTCATTTAGGTTGTTTCTGTTTTTTTTTTTTTTTTTTTTTCTTTTTTAACATAATGCTTCAGGAAATGATTCTCCTTATAGCTGTTTCTGTCTAAAAAACGAGCTTTGGGTTAAGTTCTCAGGATAGTTTAATGGGATGAAGGATATGAGACTGTAAGAATTGCCACCCTTGAAAGACCACATGGGCTTGCTGAGGAGGGGAAAACAAGGCAGCCTCTCATGCCCAGGTACAGTGGAGCGAGGCTGTGAAGACAGCCGGCCTATGGGCTTCACGAAGGAGTGTCTTTCAGAGGGCAGGATAGAGGATGAATTTCCATAAATGGTGATGTCTTTTGGAGCAACTAATTATTTAATGCCTTAGAAGAAAAATTTGGCAATTTGAAAAACAAGGTATAACAACATTAAAGCGGGAAGGAGAGAAACCACAGGTGCAAAGCATTTTCATTCACTTTATTAGTTCATTCTTTTTTTTTTTTTTCCAAATATTTCCAATATCATTAAAGCCAAAGGGAGAGGGGGTAGGTGAGATGGGGAGGGGGCTGGAGGACTGAGAGAGGGACAGGAGTCTTGTGGGGAAAGGGCGAGGCTGGGGCTGAGGGCCGGCTGGTGGGCGCTCAGGGGGCCTCTAACACTTGTTCCTGTTGAAGCTCTTGACGAGCGGGGAGCTCAGGCTCTCGTGGGTGACCTCGCAGGTGTATATTATGTGAGCGTTGTACTGGTCTGTGGGGAGCGTCAGGACGCTGTTGAGGCTGTAGGTGCTCTCCTTGCTGTCCTGCTCCGTGACACTGTCCAGGACGTCATTCGTCTGGACGACACCGTCCACCTTCCACGTGACTTTTGCATTCCTGGGATAGAAGTCATTCACAAAGCACACGATGGAGGCACGTCCAGAAGCCAACTGCTCTTGAGCCCGTGGGAAGAGGAAGGCGTTTGGCTTAGCCACGCTCCCTGAGGAAGGAAGCACAGAAGATGGTGTTGAAGCTGCAGGAAGTTCTCCGTTTGGGTGCATAGTCAGAGCGTGTTAGGGACAGACACACAGACAGCAGCATGCCTATTCCATAGCATTGTAGCAATGAGGCCAGGAGACATGGTGTTAATCTTAATGATTTTGAGTCACCTACCCATTAAAAAGTGGTGGATTGCTGTTTTAACTCTTTGTCACCATCTGAGGTCTCCTTACATGCTTTTCTGGCCTAACCTTTCTTTTCTTCAACTGTACTCCCTGCCTCATGCAGTAATCTCAAAGAAACCCACACCTCTTCATCTGACCCCAGAACAGTTTTCCGCTCTCCACATGGAGGAAGATGAGGCAGCGGCTTCCTTAGAGAAGGCTCCCCGGTTCTCACTGTCCCTGTCCCTCTTCCAGAACTATCCTCTGGCACGAGGCTGCACCCCCAGCCCCCCCCCACCCATGCTTCCCTTGGCTTGGCAAGGCTGGGTCCACCCTGCAGACTGGACCCCAAGGTCCCATGTCTGCTCCTGGGAGGGTGGAAGCCCCTTTGCCTTCTGGGCTCCAGCCACCCACTCTCCCACCCCTCCCCAGAAGCTCTAAGTGAATCTGGACCCTGGCCTCAGAGTCTGTAGCCATATGTGGGCAATTTTCAGCCAGCCCAGGAGTGCTGAGATGACTTGGGGTCAACTGTGATTTTGGCCACCTGCCTAGGAGGAACTGGCTAGCTTCAGTTCTGACCTTGACAGCTGCCAGGTGGCCCCCTGGAAATCCCCCTGTCTGGGCGTTCAAGCCCTGGTGTGGGATAGCAAGTCCTCTAACAGACCCACTCAGTTTGTTCTCAGTTAAAGCCACAAAACAAATCAAGAATCATTTGCTAGGAGAAGTCAACAGATAAGTTTATGGTTTTTATAAAGCTAGCCAAGCAGTTTAACATAATAAGACACTGAGCTTTTTAACTTTCTCTTTTAACCTCTCATGACTAATTTTTTCAGAGAATTGTATAAATTAGCAGTGGCAGAAAAATAATATGACCTCTAGAAATTAAGGAGAGGGGAAAACATTCTGTGATATTCCTATTTGGGTTTCCTTACATATTAAAACATTGAACAATTATTACATTAGACATGGACATTATTTTGAGTAATTGTATTAGCCTTTAATAGAATTTTTAAAATAGAGTTTTAAAGGCCCTAAATACTCCTGCCAAGTTTGTCCAGACCAGAATAATCCCTCTTAAACATCACTTTTGAAATCAGCTGATGTAAAGAAAGCCAAATTATTAAAGTATTTTAGAGGCAATGGGATAAAAATACCTAGATTAAAAGCTTTCTAACATAAAATTAAGATATTGAAAATATGTTTATGTTAAGTTTTTATTAATCACATTTATATATAATAAGATATTTTGTACAACTGAAATATCATACTCCTACCAAAATCAGTTAAATTTCTGAAAACTAAAAATGTCACAAATTTCACTTATTTTTGTTTATTGGTTAATACATGTTAACGATATTTAATGTGAACTCAGTAAAATTTATCAAGAACTGAGAGGTTAAAAAAAAAAAAAAAAAAAAAAAGAACTGAGAGGTTAGACTGCTGGCATTAAATTTGATTTTTGCTGCTGTGGACTTTATCCGGAAAGAGTTATATACATTTATCTTTTTGGATTGAGCTTTTATCATTTAAATAAATTTGATCAGAGTATTGAAATAATTTATATATCACTGAAAAAAACATAGCTTTAAGTTCTTTATAGCCCCCTAGTGAAAATCTTAATTAAGGGGATATAATAATAGAAATGAATATGAATTTTATATCTGAAATCTCTAATAAATGGGTCCGTTACCCGTTTTTCCCACGTTAGCTCAGGGTCCACCACATTTCTTAAGTGGCATTATTTGTATCACTGTGTGTCACGAAGAGCAGGCCACGGCACAGTTAAATGGACTAGCACTGGGTTGCTGGAGACTTTAGCAGCCATGCATTCACTGCCACATAAGCACCATGGCCACGGAAGTCATTCAATCATGAAAAAATACTGCCAAGAAGTCTATGGATGATGCTAGCTGTGCCATGGCCTCCTTGGCGGTATAAAAATGTGGCCACTCTTTAAATAAAATGTTTCCTACTTTTCTACAAGTCTTTGGCCATTTAAAAATGCAATTATTTCACTTTCCTTCATTTAAACATTTCTTTGAAACTGGGTTTTTGGGGACAACAGTTTTGATACTATTATCATAAGAGATCGTTTCATGTTTAGTCTAATGTAAAAATTGGATTACAACAAAAAGAAGATAACTTGTCAGGACTTTATTCCTATAGAATAATATGAACATTTTACGCTGATTTTGACAGTTTATCACTGAGACTCTAAAAATGATATTAAGCCACCTCTTCTACTTGACAATTAAGTATACTTTCTAGCTTTTTGCTGGTTTTTAGTTCATACTATTGATTTTTCTACTTATATTGTAAAATAATTCTCGGCAGAAGAGAGAACACAGACTAAGAAATACATTTCTCTAATTTTCTGTATGGTATATAATGAGCAAAAACCAATAAAATATTTGACAAAACTCAATGAAAATGAAATTACTTTTGTTCTTTATAATTCCAAAGGTTCCTCATTCATCTACACTATTTTTTTCCTGAGTTATTTGATTTAGATAAATTGTAACCGTTTTTGTCCCTCCATCTAAATTTGGAACTGAGTTTAACTTTCTGAAACTGAGGATAAATCTGAAATGCTCTCAATTACTCATCTCCACAAAACTTATACTTAGGCCTCTAATAGACAATACTGGCAATTAGACATACATTTCAGAAGGCAACAGAAAAAAATTACTTACGTTTAATCTCCAGATGGGTCCCTTGACCGGAGGTGATTCACAGTATTAGCTTAATCACTTTCTCCTCAACAAAAATGCCTTTATGCTGCTATTCTTACTTGATTGACAGAGAAAATCTAGCAATTTAAATGCCACATCAACTGACTAGCTCTTCCTTCTTCCTTGAGATGAACTGATTGTCAGTCCCTTACTCATCTGATTTCAGCAAGAATCCCATTCTCTTTAGAACTGACCTCAACCCATATCCCAAATATGAAAACCCCCAAATTTCACAAATCTATCAGAAAAATGATTAAAGAAGTGCACTTACGTTTGAGCTCAACCTTGGTCCCCTGGCTGAAAGTGAGCCACAGTGACGGCACCAGTACTTCCCCCTCAACAAAAACCTCCTCTGTTTGAACCTAATCAGACTAGATTGACTAATTCAGAGAAAATTCCAACTCTTTCTCCTTCTCCCTACAAATCCTACTCACCTTAAAAAATCCAACAATTTGTTCGCTCACCTAGCTGCAGATTTTCTGCTATTTACTTATGGGTCACCAGGAATGGTTGATTTAACCTGAATACCACAAACTCACACAAATGGTACAACAGTGCAAAAACCTCACAAATAATTGAACAAAAAAGGTACTTACGCTTGATTTCCAGTTTGGTCCCTTGGCCGAAAGTGAACCACAGTGTTTCCTCTTAATTTTCCTCCTCTACAAAAACCTTTCCTGAGAGGGGCAGCAAGTCCCCTTCGCCAATTAAATTACTTTGATTTGGAAATCTCAAAAATTAGCTATCAGCTGGCCTCCTGTGGAACAATTTTCCCTCCTCTATATCTAATCTGGGAATGAAATTTTTTACATCCCTGGCATCCAACTATTGAAAATACACAAAAAGGAACAAAAGGCAAATCAATTAGACAGAAACAGTGAAGAAACAGTTGGAAAAATACATACGTTTGATCTCCAGCTTGGTCCCCCGGCCAAAACTGTACACACAGTGTTTTCCCTTAATCTCCCACTTATACAAAAACTGAGCTTCCCTTTCTAACCATCGATCAAGCAGAAATCTATGATTATGCTCCGCAGTAAATTTCTGAAACTATCACTTAGACAAGTTATTCTCACCCAATGACTGAAACTTGTCCTACAGAGAAACAGAGAAAATGTGCAATTGATTCTCAAGTTTGCTTACAAGCTTTATCTTCATCTTTGCTCCAGAGGATACCAGAGTCTGGTTGCAAAGAGTCAGCTTATAGGTCATTTTATAACACAAGAATCACAACACTCAGACAACTGAGCGAGGAAAGTTTGGATTTTACTTACGTTTGATTTCCACCTTGGTCCCTTGGCCAAACGTCCACCACAGTGATAGCTTTCTGATGTCTCGCTATACAAAAACCCTTCTCATTGAAGGGGAACAGAGCCCCGGCTCAGCTGCTGAATCTTAACTCCCTTTTCCAGCAGGTGTGAGAGCCCTGAGCTCTCCTGACAGAGGGAAATGTTTGTTTTCTTAGGTGAGATCTGAAGTCCTAGAGGATAATGTGTTTATGTCCATGGCCTGACAGTCCCTTTCTTTAGCAAATTACCACATCTGGATTGCTTCTCCCCCCACCCTTCCCCAAATATAGGCTGAATGTAAATTGGAAAGAAAAAGCAAGCAAAATAAAGAGATTGCCACTTCTTTCATACCTTCTCTTGATGGGGAGAGGTGGTTTGAAAATGATAAACCTCATTCAGTGTAATTAAGGAACTTAGCTTCTAAGTTAATATTAATGACAGACTGTTTTCCTATTTAAACTGCTCCTTTGCTACAGTGCTGTTGAAAACAGACTAACTGTATACCAAACCAAGGCATACATATTACTTTGAAATGTACTTGAAATTAAGCTACTGATGACATGAAGTGAAAATGAAGGTCAACAGAGTAGGAAAGCAGATTTTATTTTGGTTGATTGTTATCTTGTCATAGAGCAGGTAAAGCTCAGAACAAGTATCCACCATTTCTATGGAGCTGAACCAGGTCCATGCTGTCTTTGGACCTGCCAGGGAATCATGGCATGCCATGGAGTTTCCATAGTAACTCAAACAGGGATACCAAAGACCTCGTTTTGTTTTGTGAACAGCTTCATTTATTGCAGTCTTGTTTCCCTTATAACCATCCACTCCCAACCTCAACATTGCTCCTATCACACTAAACTTCTCACATATCTTTTATGGCCTTCATCTTTTACAAAACAATTCCTCTACTTGGAAAAACCTTAGCCTACCTGGGTTAGAATGTGAACAACTAATTGTTTCTAAGACTCAACTGAAGAGAGATGGTCTCTTGGATTGTCTCCAAGCAGGGGACCTAATCTTGCAGAGCACAGAGGCAGGCCATTGAGCCTAGAACACCTAATTGCTCTTATCTGCTGTCAGATTCTTTCTACCCTACTAGATTGTCAGACGGTTGATGTCTTATTTCTATTGTATTTGGGAGTTCCAGTCCAGTGTCTTTACTAGGCAAATGATTGGCAAACATTTGTAGAATGAATGAAGAAACCAAATAGTTAAAAATCAATCATAGACCAGTGCTAATAAATTATAATAGAACTAAGGTCTAACACTGACCTTCACAACAGCAAGTTTTGTAAGATAAATTATAACTGTAATTCTGAAGAGTATGAGCAGGTTTCTTTGGCTCTGCCACTGAGAGCTTTGCTAGTTGCCTTGAATAGCAAAATCGGCAGTGGGTCTCACCAAAAGATGAGGAAAGAGAGGAGTCAAGTTGGAGGTAGAGAAAAGAGAGAAATTGGCAAGTGGAAATAAAGTGTGCAAAATAGCTGACCCAAGATAGAGCCAACGTGGTTTAAAAAAAGGATGGAAAGGGCCTTTCTCTGCAGAGATACAAGCAATACCAACCATAATAGCTGACATTTACAGAGCTCTTACAAAGTGCCAGACATTGAACATAGACATCACATTTAATTATCCCTCACACTTTAGGGACTAGAAATTAATATTATCTCCCTGTTTTGTAGATGAGGAAAGCTGAGTGCTGAGAGGTTCAGTAACCTGCTCATGACAGTAAGTGATGGAGCTGCCAGCTGCATTGGAGCTCATGCACTTAACTGCTTTGCACTGCAGGTTAGACACTGAGGGTGAGTCACCAGTGGAAGATGCAGGCAGGGCAGAAAGTGCGGGGTAGAGGGTAGGAAAAAGAAACTCCTGGACTGTCCTAGGGTTGGAAACGAATGCATAAATGTGCCCAGATGTATATTTGCACCTTCTCATCTAAATCTTGTTTAGAAGGTGAAAAGTGAAAAATAACCGAAATCTTAATCAATATGTGTTTAAACTAATTAGGATAGAACTATACAATGGAACAGATAGCAGCTAATAAGAGGATAAAAGAGTTCTGTATATAGTCACATTGAGGGTAAAAACTCAGGTTTAACTGAATGTTATATAGGATGAAATGCCATGATCACATTTAAATAGAATTTGTATGTTTATAAATGCAGGTTAATACAGGATATGAAACAAACTGTTCTTAGTAATTTGCTGGAATTACAGGATATGTTGTGAAGGGAAGAGTAGCAATAACTCTTTTTCTTTCTTATTTTATAGATTATTTGATTTTTTATTGTATGTGAATAAATTCATTTTAAGGTCTTCAGAAACAGTACAACTGTATCTATTTTGAAAAAAAGATTGCCTGGTAGAACCTTTGACATTCATATGCAATGTTTAAACATAATTTTTAAAGGATGCACACATGTGAGCTTTCTTTGTCAAATTAAATACTTTTCTGTAATCTTTAAATCAAGAGTGCAAAACACTCAAGGCCTTTCCTGGTTCTGCCTAGGAGAATTCTTTTACAAATGTAGAAGATGTGGGGGTGATGGGGCTGGAAAAGGGAATGAAGATATGACCTGGTTGCATAAGGGGTATATGATCCTAAAGAGTAAACTGGAAATAAAATGTGAAGAGTGCAATTGAATGACTATTATAAAAAAGTATTTGCTACTAATAAAATATGATTATTTTAAAAACCATTGCAATGAAAAGTATTTCATTGATCATGCACAATTGTGATCTATAGGAATGATTTTTGTGATGTTTGTTGTAAAATAAAATGGATTACTGGGAAGTGTTGAGATTCTTACTATGTGTGTGGTTTGTTATTTGAAGGCAAAGGATCTGCCAGGATCTGCCATTCTACAAAGCGTCCATGATGGACATGGACCAGATCAATCTAGGAAAAGAGAAGTGTCAATAAAGTAGATGGACAGGTTCTTGGATTTAATGTAAAAGAGGGGAGGAAATAGGACTTCTTGGGGAGCATTCCAACAAATTCATCACTGAAGCTTTTCCCATTTGACCCCAAGCAAAGTTAGATTCTCAGAATAAACTTAAACTACTTATGGAGAAGAGAAAGAAAAAGAGAGGAAAAGAGAGCGAGAGAGGAGGAAAGAAAGAGAAATAGAGGGACTAAGTGTACATCTATAAGTCATTTTGAAAACTATTGATTATCTTATCAATGTTCCTAAGGTCTAACATGTCAAGAAACATTATTTTTCCTTTTTATTTGACATAATTAACCAGTCGATATGGTGGCCCCCACATACAGAAAACCACCCAGTGTACCAGGGACACAATGCCACAGTTTTGCTTTCTGCAAGGTTTGAGGGGTGGTAGCTTCCCTACCTGGCTCTGGAATATTTGTGTCTGATAATCCATCTTGAAGTCTGTTGTTGAATATATATTTTGTCCAACTCATCAGTCATGGTAGATTTCAACGCAGGTGATTCTTTTTGTCTCAGCTTGGCTCCTCCATAGGATCGTAACAGCGGTCATTTTTACTTGATTTAAGCTGATATTCACAGAGAAAGGCAGAAATTTTTTGGGCTTATATCCTGTGATGCATAGAATCCGAGCAATTGCCTTTTTTCGGTGATAGAGTGCCAAGAATGTCATGAAGTACATTCCTTAAATCCCCAAAGGGCAAGGTTGGGTCCCCTTTGTCAGAAAGGAGACAGAGGAGGTCACTTGAGAAAGAGCCACTTCTCTGTTGCTTCAGAGCTGTGTCTTTTCCACTCGTCTCTGAAGAAGGGCATGCTGGGAGAAGTGAAGTTGACAGGTGGAAATGTGTGTGCAGGCAACAAGATCATGGATTCTGGTTCCACTCTTGAAAATATAGACTCTCTTCTTGTTTCCAAAAGGACATTAAACTGCAGGTATTACTCTACTTCTTAGAATGAAAGAGAAAACAGCAGCTTCTGTGTCAGGATTTACTACCGTGGGAGGAGCTTAGCTCAGCTACCAAGATTTACATACTGAGGGCTGTGGTTTCCAGCTGGACGGACATGAGTGATGGTGAGGCAGGACCTTGAGCTGTGCCCGAGAGTTCCCTGCCCTCCTCCATCTTCCTACTTGGCATTTAGCCCCAGGCACAGCAGAGAAACCCATCATGGACAACTACTGTGATCAGGCTAGCTGTGGACAAAGTTGGTTGTCCACAACCAACTGGTTGGTTCTTCATGCTTTTTGCCCTCTCTACTGTCAAATCCTCTGGTCTGTCATGGACATTACACTGCTCCCTGCAGGTCTGGGGCCCAGCACTTAGGACCACCCCCTCCAGGTCTTGTTCATCTCCATGAGGAGGCTGGGCTCTGGATCTTTCCTTCCCACTGCCCTGGCACTGCTTCATGCCTCGGACATGCATGTCCTGAGTAAAATCTCTGAAGGATTCTGATGTCTCTCTGCTTTCTGATCCCACTAATGCTCCTATTTGATGCCTTTGGTCAGTTAAATTGGTTACCACTTGACGTCTGTGTTATAAGGTCTAATATTTTGCTGCTGTTGCCTCCTGCTTGGTTCTTCCTGTCTTTGTGGATTTGTTTGTAAAAAATAATATTCTTATGGGAATCCCTTAAATTTTTTTATTTAACATTTATGTAATCTAAAGCTTCTTTAAAAAAAATTTAAAAAATTAAAAATTTATTTCTCTTGGGGATTTAGGGAATATCTTTAATGCACTCACATAACCTTGATTCTCCTTTAATTGGTGCCTCTGGGTGCTAGCTGGGGTTGCGCTAGGCTGCTTCCTAGTTTTCCACTCATCTTCATTAGCACACAGTTAAGTTCTGATAGTCTGGTGCTGGGAAGAAGCAGCAAGGTCCACTTTCTCCCACTTTCCACTTTGCCCTGGTAATCCTAGCTGAGACCTAGATAAAGTTCCAAACAAAGAAGAGCGGATAAGAAGAAGGCAGGCCAAGAGGAGAAGAAGAGATTGAAACAAGGAACAACGTGGACATTTATGTTCAGTATTATGGACCTGTCTTTCATGCTCTCAAAATCTTCCTTGAAATCAGAGAAAAAACAGAAAAATGATAAATTTATTTCCTAGTTGGAGAATCATGATTGGAGTTCACTTAGCAGAACAAAAAATTTGAGGAAAACCTCAAAGATTTAACTTATGTGATCAAATCGATGGAGAAACTGGAATCTAGAAACTTCTATTCTAAGTGAAGTGGACACTATTATATTGTGTAAGTAGGAGGGGCCCTTGAATCACCCAGTGCTAGTTTTCCTCACAGAGCTGGGGAAAACCCACCTCATTCTTCATGGGCTAGGGTTGGGTGAGGTGGACAGAGGAAGGTGGAATCATACTGAGGCATCATCTGCTGATGTTAAGAGACCTTGGCCCTCACCCTTCAGGCTGTGTGGAGAGAGATGGAAATAAAAAGGGGTAAGGTTAGTAGACACAGAACAGAAACAGGATGTAAAGCTTCCAAACCACTAGAAGAAACAAAATAGACAAAGAAAACTAAACAAATCCAACAAAATTAAGGAAAGGAAAATAAAAAATCAAGAGGAAAGTATTATAAATAGAATTACTAAATGATATAGAAGGACCAAGTCCAAATATAAGTCAAACTATCATTAAGGGTTTTAAAGAAATTATCCCAAATCCTGGAAAATAAATAAAAATGATGACTCTATGGCCTTTTAAAGTTCATTTGATTCTCTAGAGGAATGAAGCTAGTTTGAGTTTTCTTTACTTTTGAAGTAAGCCCAGAGTCCATCAAGTTAGATGTTAACCTAGAGAAAATTGATACCATGAAAATGATAAATAATTTTGGTCTGGTAGAGAAGATAACCCCAGAGTTTAAGGTTTTGTTGTTCCTTAAGATATTAACCAGTTTTGCATCTCATTTATTAATCTCTTCCCAGTCTTGATAGAGATGTGTGTGTGTGTGTGTGTGTGTGTGTTTATCCCTTTGAACCAGGTTTGTCATTGGCTGGTTCTGCCATTAACAAATCTTTGACACAGCATGGGAATTATATTTTAGTTTTTTTGATTATACTTTGACAATGAAAATGGGCAAATTTCACAATGGAAAGACAAAGAAGAATGGATAAAACACAAATTTAGCTATATGCAATTTACATGAAATTCATTTAAAACAAATACATGAAATGGCTGGAACTAATGCAATGGATAAAAGTATGTCAGGCAACTGAGAATTGAGAGAAAGCAGAAGTGACAATATGTAATATGAGAAAAGTAGAATTAAAGGACAAAACATTTCAAGGGACAAAGTAAAATATGTTCAATGACATATAGCAAAATGAACAACTATAAGACTAAAGAGGCTAGACTATGGAAAATATATTTATATCAGATGGATTTATTTTTGTGAATATCTTTTGGGGACTATGGGAACACAGCAGTGGGTTTTGCAATTTCCAGTTTTCCTAGGGACAGGAGCTAGTTGGGGCTTGGACATGGAGGACTGGTGTGTCCTCTGGAACTCAGGGAGCAGTAGGAAGTTATGCTGAGGGAGAGGCTGAGGTGTGGTGGTTGGGTGGGGAGGCTGGGATGGTCCAATCTTTCCTGGACTCATGGATGTCACTGGGATGGGCAGTGCCTCCAAGCCTCTAATTTATGTTCACCCTCACCCTCAAATGTCCTTGTAGTAAGAACATTCTGTTCAGTTAACTGGATTAGAAAGATTGAAATGATTTCAGTCTCTGTGTCTCCCGTCTCAAGATTCAGGTTGCAAACAGGGGTGTCTGCTTGGCCTGGATTGGGTCCAGTGTTCACCCCTAGGTTAAGGGAGGGTGGGCCTGATGACATCCTCACCTGACTGCAATTGAGTACAAAGAAGTGATTCTTCAAAATGGGAGTTCAGAGTGCTTTTAGGATATGTGAGGATGCACTTAGGAAATGGGATGTCTAGTACTTCTTTTTGTTTTGTATATTTTGAACTCAGAACTCATGGATCAGAACATTTTGGTTTTAGGCAAAAGGTACAATTCTCTAAAAAGACTTAATAGGGAGGAACCTTTTATACTGAATCACATTGCATCAAAATACATAAAGAAAATAAAATCTTATTATAGATAGAATAAGAACCTGAGAAAACATCAATTGTACTGAAGGCTTTAATATGCTTTTCTCAGAAACAGACTAAGTATGGATATAGAAGATTGGACCAAGACAACCCTCCATCTTTCCCTCCCAGCTCCATTATTCTTTCTATCCTATGTGGATCCACAGAACAGAAAATATTGTGATATAATTGTTTTCACCTGGCATCAATGTGCTAAAGATTATCTGACTCATAAGTGAGCTTATGTAAAAAGCGACTTCTCAATAAGTGGCAGAGAATATTTCTGTTTGGATTCTGTAGTTGAGAAACACAAGTTTCAAATAGTTCTTTCTAATCTCCAATCCAGCCCCTAGTAGAAAAATAGAAAGGGGCACATGTCTCAATTCATTCTGATATATGTATATTATAGTCATAGATATTCATGTGTATGCTCAAATTAACAGAGAAAATATCATTTCTCTAAATACCCATAGAATATATTTAACGTTTGGTACTGGGTCAAAAATAAACAAAAACATCAAAACATTGCCCCAAGTAGAAATCATTTTGGTAACATTCTCTTGACCATGATGCAATAAGATTAGAAATTAATCATAAAATAGTCAACTAACAAATTATTGACTTGAAAATAAAAAATATATGCTATTATAAAAAGCTGAAAATGAAAGAAATGAAATTATAATCCATTAGATTGTTTAGAAACAAAGAACAAGGAGAATACTACATATCAATCTATTGGATGTGGTCACAGTGGTTCTCAGGTGAAAATGTATTACCTTTACTGATAAAAGTACAAAGAGGTAAAAAAAACACTAAGTATTAAACTCAAGAAGTTAGCCATAGTATAACAACATAAACCAAAAGAAAGTAGAAGGAAGCAATTAGTAAAAATAAAAAGAGAAGCAAATAAAAACAAACAAAAATGTTAATTTGATGAATAAAATCAAGAATTTTTTGATTTGAAAAGGGTCAATAAAATATTCAAATTTCTGGCAAGCTTGTCAAAGGAAAAAGAGAGAGACAAATACACAAAGGGAAAAGGAAAGGGATTATAATAATAGATTAAAAGGGTAATTTAAGCATGTGCTGCCTGGATTTTCCCTCACTTGCTGGTCTTCTGTGGGTACCCTTTCTCTTATCTAAATAAAATTGTCCAGGCCTTCCCATGAAATGCTGGTGAAGGCTGCACCCTGCCCAGGATTTCCAAGTATCTGCAGAGTTTTCTCATCACACAGTCCCTTCTTGTTTCAGATTTGTGTTCCAAAGGAATTACTGATCTCCTGACTGTGGTTCCTGTGGCCACTGCCTTCTCTGTGTCCCTCCTTCCTCACACTGGACTCTTCTTCATTTTCACAGAGATTCTGTAATGCTGGGTGTCTGGATTCAGCAGGGTTGGGTTGGTAGACTATTTACCCTCTCCATTTTCTCCTCATACTCAGAGCAAAACCCCACAGGTCACTTTTTTTTTTTTTTTTTTTAAATCTAAGTGAAGTGGACACTTCTCCACCCCTCCCCCCAAAGAATGAAATAACCCAAGAAGAGAAATAAAGTATAATAAATCCACCACCATAGAAGGAAACGAGGAGTTTGTCAAAGACCTACCTTCTCCTAAAGAACCTAATAAAAGATGGTTTTCAGGCAATTTCTTTATAATCCTTGGTTTTCCTGTGTCGAGAATATATAAAAATTTGGAACACTCTATAATTCTTTCTCTGATTTGGCAAAACTGTGACGGTGTCACTAAAATAGACTAATCCATAAAAGAAACCTAGGACCACTCCAGATTGGAAGGGCTCATCTCTATTCCTTGAACCCTAAATCCAGTAATTTAATGGTCTTTTAAAATGAAGTGAAGAGAAAGGGTAGAGATTGTCATCTCATAATTGTCTGGCTGGGAGTCTGGAGAAGTTCTTCAAACAATGGGCAGATGCCAAAATTAGTAACAGAAATTTAGAACAGTCCATACAAATATAAGGCATGTAGGGCAGGCCATATCAACCTGGGGATGTGTGATGGCTTGGAGTTCCATAGCCCAGAAAAACATGTTCTTAAACTTAGTCCATTCCTGTGGGTGTGAACCCATTGTAAGTAGGACTTTTTGATGTGGATACTTCAGTTAAGGTGTGATCCACCTCAATCAGGATAGGTCTTAATCCTCTTATTAGAACTCTTCATAAATGGAATGAAATTCAGACAGAGAGAAAAAGCTATGGGAATCTAGAAGCTAAAGGTCAGCTGAACCCAGAAGAGCATAGAGAGGCCACCATGTGCATTGCCATATGACAGAGGAGCCTAGGACCAAGGATCACTGGCAGCCAGCCCCAGAATACCAAAGTCTTGGAGAAGAAAATATCACCTTGATGATGTCTTGATTTGTACTTCTCCTAGCCTCAAAACAATGAGCTAATAAATTCCTGTTGTTTAAGTCAACTCATTGCACGGTATCTGCTTGAACAGCTAAGGAAATTAAAACAGGACAAACTAGGATCACAAAATTAAACACACAATATGTCTTGGCTCTCATCTTTATCCAGGATGTCATATCTTACAGCTCCATGAAAAACAATATTATTCATCTTCCATCATCAATTTTTGGATCTCAGGGGCGTCTCATGGCTGCCTACATTCACTATTGTACCCTCAGTGACTAACAAGTACTTGGCACACAGTTGGTGTTCAATAAATATTGACTAAGTGATTGAAACGAACAAGGACTGTTCAGCAGCTACATGGCACTTACTGTTTCTGCCTCTTCTGTTCTGGTGCCCTCTAGTGGTCAGGTCGGTGGCTTCTGCAGTGAAGGTGGAGATGTCTAAACTGAGGGAGGCAAAGACCTGCCTTGATCAGGATGGTCTCAATCCTGCACAACTCTGGGGCCACGATGGGCTAAATATGTGAATGGACTGACTGCTTCCTTGGAGCTTTTGCAGGCTTGCAGTTGGTTTGAACTGGAGGAGACAATTCCCAGCTCTGTACATGGCAAACAGGAGAAACGTGGTCCCCTAAGGGAAAAAGTGATTCACTCAAGGCTACACAGCTGGGGAACGACTAGGCTGGAAGAGGAAGCAAGTGTCTGGTCTCCCAGTAAGTGGACTTCCATTACATTTCCTGAGGCACCTGGAAAATCTTTGCAAGGCAGAAAATTCTGTGTACAGTTGCCACCTGGTCCCCCCAAATCAAGGTGGGAGCATTTTAACACATTTCCTGAAATCAGGGACAGAATGAAAAATGACCCAGTGCAACCAGAAAATGTGCCTTTCTCCAGCATGGCAGCTGCTCCAGGACTCATATGTATTTAAACATTTCTTTACATTATTAATTAGAAGGGGTACTATTTTTGGTTGCAGGGCGTGTACATATTAAAATTTGATAATTGTTCTTCAAGTTTTGTTTACCAATTTAAGATCCTACCTTTACAGTGGTAATCCCACAGGAGAGTTTCCCTTTCTCCAACACTTGATATTTTCAAGCTTTTTCAATTTTTCATTTTCTGCCAGTCAAATGGATAAATAAATTGCATCTCAGTGTTAATTTAATTTGCGTTTTCATGATCACTAATGTGTTTGATCATTTAAAGTGTTTATTGGCCACTAGGGTTTCATCTGTTGTGAATTTCCTGTTCATAATTAATGTCCACTTGTGGTTGTTTACATTCTTATTTGTTTATAGGAGTTCCCCTTCTCTCCCTCTCTAACCGGTTATTAAGTAATAACAGAATCACAGTTTTGTACAAGTCAACAGTGTCTTAGCCAAAAATCAAATTCCCCAGTTTCCATGCAGGTAGGGCAAGTGAGATATAATGTGCAGTCTGCTGTGAATTTATGGGAGAATTGTGACTTCTTGACAGAGCAATTGCTGCTTCTTTCTTCTTTGGCTTCCTTATGCTTTCTTGGCCTGGAACATGGTAGAGGAGCCATCGCACAACAATTAGGATGAAAGTCACATACTAGAGTGATGAGAAGGCAGGGAGAAGGAACCTGGATCCTGGAACAGCTTCTGTAGACCCGAACCACCCACTCCCACTCCAGCATCTGTGAGGAAAAAATATACCTTATTCCATTAGGTTTCTCTAGTTAGACTTCAATTACATGTGGTTGAATGACATTCTGATACTACATTCTTATATTTTCTCTTGGATTACTCAACTGATGTTTTAAGTGACTATCTTCTATAATTTTTTTCTTCATTTTCAGCTTTTTATTTTGGTTTCAAGATTTGGTTTCAAGCCATAGGTATGATATGACTTATGTGTGTAAATTGTAGTATTTTACCCTCTTCTACTATTCCCTAAAAAAATTAAAATATAGAGATTTTTTAGGTTTTGGTAAAGTTTAACCATATATTTATCTGGACCTGGATCTTAATTTAAGAAAACTTACTGTAAAACACTGTTCTGGGGAAGCAGCTGTGGCTCAATTGGTTGGGCTCCCGTTTACCATATGGAAGGCCCCGGGTCAGCAAGATGATGCAACAAAGGGAGACAAGCAGACACAGAAAAAGGCAAAGTAAATGGACATGGCAAGCACAAGCAGCAAGGGGAGGATAAATAAATAAATAAAAATAAATCTTAAAAAAGAAAGTCACTACATTAAAAAAAACCCACTGTTCTGAGACAATTGAGGATATTTGATCAGACACTGAGCATTAGCTGATATTGGGGAATTACTCTTAATTGTGTTAGATATCTTAATTGCCTGGTAGACATTTTAACAAGTCCTTGTCAGTTAGCAATGTATTGACTTTCTTGACAGATGAAATATATAGTGTCTGAGATTTCCCTTAAAATACCCCAATGTGGTGTGTGTGTGTATGTGAGTGTGACTGTGAGAGAGCGTTGCAAGAGGCAGTGGGATGGGAGAAATGGTTGAAACAAGATTGGAAAAATATTAATTGTTGAAGCTAAGGGTTCATTATACTATTTTGTCTATCTTAACATATTACTGAACATTTTCATAAACATTAAAAATAAAAATAATTAAAAGGAAACAATCTCACCTTGTCCACTAGCTGAGCAGTGAAGTTAGCATGCAGTTCTGAAGTATGGTTTGCAGATGGCAGTGTTGCATAAATTATGAAGCCTACCTATGCCTCAAGGGTCTTTTGCGGATTATTGTGCACTCTAGGTAACAAAAGTAATGAAATTATAGGCTAGGACAGATTTTACTACTTTTAGACAAAAGGTCATGGAAGATTTTCAGGGAAAAGACCAGATACAGGGAAATCTTAAATTATTTTTAAAATTGAAAATGATTTATAAAATATAGAGAATCTAGGTGGAAGAGTAAAGTAAAACAAAACCCCATAAACCTATAAACTTATTACATCTGTATAATCTTTTGGCTGTCCCCATACCTCATCTCATCTATCTGCATCTTAACCAGTATTTTCATACATTTATACATTTATTTACATAAATTTAGCTATTTTGGACTTTGCTTTAAAAAATTGTATCATGAGCATTCCTATATTAGTCTGTAGTTCTTTTAACCACCATTTTTAGTTGTTGCAGTTCAATATATTGAAAGAGCTGCATATTTTAAGAGATTTTCTGAGTATGCCATTAGGCAATATTTCATAGTTTACAAAATGTTTCATCCACCAGCACCATTGCATTTTAACTTAGTGTATCTAAAATATCTTTAAGGAACAGCTGTGGAATATGATGTGTGGTAACTAATATCAATTCTGACACTGGGCCAACCTGGATTAGAATCCTTTCTTATGTTATTGTGGACAAATGATTTATTCTTTCTGAACCAAAATTCTGTTGACAAAAATATGTATTTTGAGAATCCTCATGAAGTAATTAATTTTAAAATTAGACAATGTAAAAACCCTAGTTTCCTTTCTCATCGGTCCAAGAGGATTCTAAAATTTGTACACAACTTAGTCTGTTTATACCTTGCCTCTTTCCTCCAAAATATTTAGGTTTAATTAAAAAAGTTATAATGGAATTATTGAAATAAGAATGAAAAGAGAAAAACCAAATCAAAATAACACAAATATGCTAATCATAAAAATCAAAATAGGTGCTACATAATCAAAAAAAAAAAAAAAAAAAAAAAAAGGAAAAAATCCAGATAAATTGTACTTTGTCAGAATTAAAAACTTCTGCTCTTCGAAAGGTACATTAAGAAAACAAAAAGAGGGAAGCGGCTGTGGCTCAATCAGTAGGGCTCCCATTTACCATATGGGAGGCCCTGGGTTCGGTTCCCGGGGCCTCCTGGTGAAGGCAAGCCCGCCCGCACGGCGTGGTTAGCTGACCCAGCGAGCACAAGCAGCAAGGGGGGGATAAATGAATAAATAAATAAAATCTTAAAAAAAAAAAAAAAAAAGAAAACAAAAAGATAAGCCACACACAGAAAGAAAATATTGGCAAAACATAAAAGTGATAAAGGAATGGTGTGCTGAATATACAAAAAAAAGTCTTACTCAATAAGAAAAAAACCCAATAAAAACTGGACAAAATATTTGAATGGACACTTCTTCAAGGAAGGTATCCACTAACCTGACAATACCAGGTCTGAGCACCTGGCACACTCATGAATTACAGGTGGGATGCAAAATGGCACAGCTTCTTTGGAAATCTGGCTATTTCTTATAAAATTAAGCATACACCTACATTACGACCTAGCAATCCCACTCCTAGGTATTTGCCCAAATGAAGTGAAGCTCTACATTTACACAAAAACCTGTTCACAAATCTTTACAGCAATCATAATCACTAAAAATTGGAAACAACCCACATATCTTGAAACTGGTGAATAAATATGCAAACTGTGGGCTATCTACACAATGGAATACTATTCAGCAATAAAAAGGAGTGACTTGCGGATACGTCCAACAACGTGGATAAATCGCAAATGCATTATGCTAACGAAAGAAGCAGACTTGAAAGGCTTCATACAGTATAGTTGCATTCATATAACATTCTGGATGAGCCAAAACTGTTGGATCATAAACAGCCCAGTGGTTACCAGGGCTTGGGAATGAGGGAAGGTTGAATACAAAATAGCTTAAGGATCTTTTTAAGGCGATGGAACTGTTCTACGTCTTGAATGTGTTGTGATTACACAATTATGCATTTGACCAAACTCATAGAAGTATACACTAAAAAGAATGAATTTTACTGTATGTAAATTTTACCTCAGTAAACTTTACTTAAAAAGAAAAAACAAAAACAAGGGTTGAGATTGAATATAAAATCTGTCTCTGAGCTTCCTGGAAGCCAATGAAAACAGATAATTATGTCAAGTTCCATGTCCCTCATCCTGGGAAAACAAATCCAGTTTCTAAGTGTGACTAAGTTTTCCTAGTATAGTGGTTGAAGAAAAGTCCTATCTTGGGGGTATTGCCTAGGAGACATTAGGTGGTGGATTGAGTAGTATTGTAAATAAAAGTTTCATTGAAAATACAAAAATATAAATTCATATGGCTGTTTCTTGTGTCAAATATTAACTGTGAACAGATTGTGAATTAGTATACAAAAATTACTTACCATAATGCCTGGGAATGTAATAAGTGCTTAGTAAGTAATAATTTTTGTTGGTTAGAACCAGTTAAGGGGAAGCAAAGTTAGACAGGTGGTCGAGGAACAGCAGATCTTCCAAATTAGGCTCCTTCACACAGCAGCCACAGTGATCTTTTAAAAGAAGGAAACCAGATCAGATTATTCCCCTGCTCTAAATTCTTCAAAGATTTCTCACTGCACTTAGAATAAAATCCAAACTCCTTGTCATGGCCTCTGTATTAGTCAGGGTTCTCTAGGGAAACAGAACAAACAGGAGATATCTGTAAATAGTATGAGATTTTGTAAGAGTCTCTCATGTGATGGTGGGGATGCACAAGTCCAGGTTCCACAGGCAGGCTGCAAATCATGGGCTCCAAAGAAAGTCCGATGAAGGTCTTTGATGAGTTTCCAGGAGACGTTGGCTGTCTGGACAAGTTGGGAAATTCTGAATGCTGAAATCACTTCCCCTTTTAAGGCATTCAACTGATTGGATAAAGCGTTACTCATTGCTGACGGCAATCTCCTTGATTGATGTAGATATAATTAGCCATCTATGCAGCCAACTCACTGAGGACTAAAGTCCACAAATGTCCTTGTATTACAATTATCCCTGTGCTTGCTTGACCAAACAACTGGGTGCCATTACCTGGCTGAGTTGACACATTAGCCTAACCATCACAGCCTCCTAGGCCCACATCGGTGGTTCTCAACCTTGGTTGCTGTGAATGGAGTGTCCTTGGGAGCTTTGAAAACTACTGATGCTGGGTTCTCACCGCTACAGAGTCTGATGGACCCTAAGTGGGTGGTGACAGGAATCGGATTTTCATGAACTCTTCACTTGATTCTAATCTGATGATACCTGACCACTCTATGGTCCAACCTTGTTTCTTTCCATGCCTCCTTTCCCTCCCCTGCTCATCTTCCTTCCTGATCTTTAACTGTGCTGATTCCTTTCTCATGTCATGACCTAGTGCATCTTCACTTGTGAGTCAAATGCTACCAACCCTTCAGTCTCAAGTTTAAACTCCATCTCTATTAGGACTCTGGCCACTTGTCAGAACCCAGGATCCTCTTTCATTTCAGGAATTTGGGGCTTTGAAGGGCAGGGACTTTCATCATCAGGATTCATCATCATTTGTGGTTGGAAATCCCTGCATCCTCATATATGTGTTAGACTCCAACCACAGGGTTGATTTAGTCTCCACAATGAAGGTGCTGGTCTCAGGAACTCAAAAGTCATCCATGCTCTCTGGAATTCCCTTATCCAAGGGAGGGACTAGTGTGAGATGTGTGAGATAGTACTGCCCGTAGTAATTTTGCCAGGTCACATTGTACATATATGTTTAAATTCCTTAGGAACTGCCAGTCTTCCACAGCAGCTGTACCATTCTACAATTCCACCAACAGTGAATAAGCATTCCTATTTCTCCACATCCTTCCCAACACTTGTAGTTTTCTGTTTGTTTTTTCATAGTGGCCATTCTAATAGGTGTGAAATGATACCTCCTAGTAGTTTTGATTTGCATTTCCCTAATTGCTAGTGATGTTGAACATCTTTTCATGTGTTTTTTTGCCATTTGTATTTACTCCTTAGAAAAATGTCTATTCAAGACTTTTGTCCGTTTTTTAATTGGCTCATTTAACTTTTTATTGTTGAGTTGTAAGATCCCTTTATATATCCTACATGGGTATTAAACCCTTGTCAGATATGTGACTTCAAAATATTTTCTCCCATTGAGTAGGCTGCCTTTTCACCCTCTTGAGAAAGTCCTTTGTCATGGAAAAGTGTTTAATTTTGATGAGGTCCCATTTATCTATTTTTTTTTTCTTTTCATTGTTCATGCTTTGGGTGTGAGGTCTAATAATCTGCCTCCTACCACCAAATCTTGAAATTGTTTTCCAACATTATCTTCTAGGAGTTTTATTCTTTTTTTATTCATTTTTTTCTTTATTCTTTTTTTTTCTTTGTTTTCTTAAATTAAATTAAATTAAGTCAATTTTTTTTCCTAGGAGTTTTATAATCCAGGCTTTTATGTTTAGGTTTTTGATCCATTTTGAGTTCCTGAATAAGGAGAGAGCTAGGGGTCCTCTTTCATTCTTTGGGTTATGAATATTCAGTTCTTCCAGCACCATTTGTTAAAGAGACTGTTCTGTCCCAGTAAAGTGGATTTAGTAGGTTTGTAAAAAATCAGTGACCGTATAGGTGAGGGTCTGTTTCTTAACTTTCAGTTCACTTACATTGATCAGTGTGTCTATCTTTACGCCACATGTTGCTTTGACCACTGTAGCTTTGTAATATGCTTTAAGGTCAGGAAGCATGAATCCTCTAACATTGCACTTCTTTTTGATGGGTGCTTTTGGCTATTCAGGGTCCCTTTCCCTTCCAAATAAATTTGGTAATTACTTTTCTATTTTTGTAAAGTATGCTGTTGGAATTTTAATTGAGATTTGAGACTGTGTTGACTCTATAAACAAATTTGAGTAGGATTGGCATCTTTACGATACTTAGTCAGAGAACGTCCTTGCATTTGTTTAGGTCTTCCTTGATTTCTCTAGCACTGGTTTAGTTTTTCTGAATACAGGTCCTTTACATCCCTGATTAAATTAATTCCTAGATATTTAATATTTGTTGCTATTGTAAATGGAATTTTTTTCTTTATTTCCTCCTCAGATTGTTCATTACTAGTGTATAAAACACTATTGATTTTTGCATGTTTGATATTGTATACTGCCACTTTGATGAAATTGTTTATTAGCTCTAGTAGGTTTGTCATAGATATTTAGGAATTTCCTAAATATAGGATCATGCCATCAGCAAATAGTGAGAGTTTTTCTTCTTATTTGCCATTTTAGAAGTCTTTATTTCTTTTTCCTGCCTAATTTCTCTAGCTAGAACTTCTAATACAATGTTGAATAACAGTGGTGACAGTGGCTATAACTTGTCTTGTTCTCACTCTGAGGGAAAGTTTTCAACTTTTCCCCTTTGAGTACTATGCTGGCTGTGGGCTTTCCATATATCCCCCCTATCATTCTAAGGAATTGTCCTCTTATTCCTATATTTCATAGTGTTTTTATCAAGAAATGATGCTGGATTTTGTCAAATGCCTTTTCTATGTCAAATGAGATGATCACGTGTTTTTCTCCCTTCAATTTTTAACGTGCTGTATTACATTAATTGATTTTCTTATGTTGAACCACCCTTGCAGAACAGGAATAAAATCCACTTGATTGTTGTAGCAGTTTGATATTGTTTATGAATTCCAATAATAGATATTGGATTATATTTGTAAACTGGTCTGTTCCTCTGGGCATATTAGATTATATTAGATTCAGAGGTTTTACTTTTACTTGATTAAATAATGATTAAGGCTTTGATTGGGCCACATCAGTAGGACGTTGAGTCCCCACCCCCTTGGTGGGTGGTGGCTCACAGGGAAACCACACTGCAGAGAAGGGAGGTTGGAGTTTTGGAACCTGGAGCCCAGGAAGTAAACATGCAGGAGAAGAACACAGAGGAATGCAGATGGTTCCGTAGACCTGGCAGAGGTCCTGGGAAGAGAGAGAGCCTACAGTCTACAGCTCACCTTATGGAGAGAAGAGAGCAGCTGAGCTTGGAGAGAAACAAGTCCCTGGAGAGGAACGAGACTTTCCCAGCCTATAGTTGATATTGGAAGAAGCTGGGACCATGGAGCCTTAAGAGGAAGAGGAA
The DNA here is from genome assembly GCA_026826555.1 of Tolypeutes matacus. Classification (NCBI taxonomy): domain Eukaryota; kingdom Metazoa; phylum Chordata; class Mammalia; order Cingulata; family Chlamyphoridae; genus Tolypeutes; species Tolypeutes matacus. Next base: position 267,634 of record JAKSZT010054030.1, on the reverse strand, counting down.
GCCTGAGCTCTTGCAGATGTCAGCATCCATCTTGCTCTAACATGTGGCAGCAGACTTTGGTGAGGGAAGTAACTTATGCTTTATGGCTTGGTAACTGTAAGCTTCTACCCCAAACAAATACCCATTATAAAAGCCAACAGATTTCTGGTATTTTGCATCAGCACCCCTTTGGCTGACTAATACAATTGTGGTGTATAATTCTTTCTGTTGTCGTTGCTGTTTATTTATTTATTTATTTTTATATTTTAAAAGATGCTTAGATTACAGAAATGTTACACAAAAATTACAGGAATTCCTATGTTCCACACCTCCCATACCTCCCATAACCTCCTACATAAACATCTTTCATTACTGTGGCACATCACCTGCAATGAATATAGACATCCTGGGGCTTTGCCACTAAGCATGGACCATAGTTCACATTGGAGACCAAACTCTCTCCCACACAGTACTGCATGTTATATACTGATGTAAAATGGCCTATATCTGTCATTGTAATGTCACTCAGGATAAATCCCAAGTCCCAAAAAAGCCCCTGTATTACAACTGCTTTTCCCTCTCCCTACCCCGAAAGCATCTAGTGGCCACTGGTTCCACCTCAATGTTGTAATTTCTTCCATTGCTTGAATCACAATATGTCTACAACAGAATATCAGTAAGTCCACTCTAGTCCATAGCTCTTCCCCCAATCCTGAGGAGTCTGGGATGGTGATGTCCACTCCACATCCAAGTGAGAGGGGGCTTACATCCCATGGATAAGATGCATGGGATTATCCTGCCTGCAGCTGCAGACTCTCTCCATTCCCTGGGATGGCCGTTGTCCATCATCATCTCTTCGCCAGGTGACTTGGGTGAGTCCATTGAGCTGTAAAGTAGGAGTGGCAGCTCCACTGAGATTCCAGGCACAGCTGGCACATGGGCAGGCCAGCGGCTCCAGTCTCTGAAAGTACACCTACAAACTTCAGCACCACATATAGGTTTGAATAGAAGGGACTGATGGACCATGTGCAGGGAGGACTTAAATTTGAGTCCAGCTCTGTCACTCTCAGGAGCACAGATTCCAAAGGATAGCCCACTGATAAGGCATCAATCTCTGGAGCTAACCCCCCTTATATAGGACCTGGATGTCTACAGTGTCCTAGGAGCCCCTCTGTGTGGGGTGATATCCACTTTGGTGTTCTATGAGGTCCTACTGAGGTGTGCATAAGCATTACCTCTGTGATGACATCCTGACTCTCTTTGAAGTCTCTTAGCCATATGAACTCACTTGTCTTTATCTTTTCCCCCTTTTATTCAAGGTCTATTTCCGGTCGTATTGCCAGTTGGCACTTGGTATTAATACCTCATTGCCAGGGAGGCACATGCCCGGGAGTCATGTCCCACGCTGGGGGGATGGATGGTAATGCATTCATATGGTGAGTTTGGCTTAGGGAGAGGCCACATTTGAGCAACAAGGAGGCTCTCAGGTAGCAACCCTTAGGCACCCCATAACAGTCAGCTAAGTTTCAATTACAAGAGCAAAGAATTGTAAGTCTAGTCATCAATAACAAGAACCCATTAGTGGACCATCCTCCTTTGCCAGACACTGCCCCTGCACTCGGGGAACTGTTGCTGCTCCCTTGGAGAATGTGGCAGAGCTCTCCACACTGGGAATTCAATATTCTCTGATTTATTGAGTGGTTCTCTACCCACTGTAACCATGCCCCACCCCTTGATCATTTGAACAATTTTATATATCTTTCATGAATATTCAGGTGAACTTCCTCCCATGAAACCCCCATCCCAGACACCCCCCACCAATGATCCTCTCCTGCCCCAGTTATAACCCTTCTGTGATCTAAACCTTCCTTGAAGATGAAACCCTTTATAATAGCCAAATACAATTAATAGGAAAATGAAATAATAATGATAAGTTTAAATGTAAGAGATAAAATACATGGAAACTTAAAAAAAAAACACTAAAAATAAAATAAAATGAAAGGATTGGGATATTCAAAAAATGGGAAAAAACAAAAAAATTAAAAAAACTTTTATCTTGCATTATCGGGTGTCCAGTCTGCACCATGTCACTTTCCCCCCTCTCACTCTCCAGTGTCTCCCAAATTTTCATTTCATTTAATTTTCAAAGAAGTTTTAGGTCACAGGAAAGTCACACACAGAATACTAGAGACTCTCATATACCCAACCTCCTCCACCTTTCCTCACCCCATATTAAAACCTTTTTTGTATGTGGATGGTAGCATTGTTATACTGTTATACAGATAGTGAAACATAGCTACTAAACATTGTCAATGGTTTCAGTATGGTTTACATTTTAGATCATACACTTTTATAAATTTTGATGATATTTACCATGTCCTGTGTCCATCACTGTAAGGTAATGAAAAACATTTCCACTGACCACTAACTACCCCCTGTTTGATCTATTCTGCTCCTACCTCCCCATCCCCCTGGGGCACATGACACCCCCCTGTCTTGACTCATTGGATGACAAAATTCATAGTTACATGCAACAAGAGATCTTGACACATTGATTGTCCTCCCCTTTTAGGATCCACTCTTGCTCCTCAGAGACACCCACCTGTCTTTTTCTGGGTGAATCGGTCCTCCCAAAGATGGGGGTCCATCTCCTTCCTACTCATCGTGTGGGTTTCCACTCCCTGACACAACACATTATGACAGGATGAACACTTATACACTCCCCAGAAGCCTACTCCAGATGCGCCCCATCCTGAATGTCTCCACAACCTACATCCTAAACCAGTGACACTACCTTGTCATATTGCCATAAGAGCATTCCCACTCCTGCACTTTCAACCTCATACCCATAAATCCCTTGTTCACCTGGTCCCTCTTCCATCTCTCCCCCCAGTATCATGGGTATTCTAACCCACACTTCCTAATCTACCCACCTGCACCACCAAACCCAGTAATATCACTACTCACCTGTCCTATCCTTCAATGTGCAACTATACTCTATCACTTTACCATAGATTATGTCCGTATGGGTGATGGCTCACAACCTTCTCTTCTCTTTCTCTTCCTTGTTAGCCTATCTTTCAGACAATGGTTCTCAGAGACTGCTCACTTTCCTCAATTCAAATCAGTGAGGTCATGTACTGTTCATACTTCGATGCTTGGCTTGTTTCACTCAACATAAGGTCTTCAGGATTTATCCATGTTATTCCGTGTGTTAGCACTTTATTCCTTCTTACAACTGAGTAATATTCCATTGTATGTATGTACCACATTTTGTTTATCCATTCATCTGTTGATGGGTACTGGGGCTGATTCCAACTTTTGGCAATAGTGAACAATGCCGCTATGAACATTGGTGTGCATATATCTGTTCGTGCCTTTGCTTTCAATTCCTCTGGGTATATACCCAGCAGTGGAATCGCTGGATCATATGGAAGATCTATTGTTAGTTTTCCAAGGAACCTCCAAACTGTCCTCTACAGTGGCTGGACCATTCCACAACCCCACCAGCAGTGGATGAGGGTTTCTATTCCTCCACATCCTCTCCAACACTTACAGTCTGCTGTTTTTTAATAGCTGCCATTCTAATGAGTGTAAGATGGTATCTTATTGTAATTTTGATTTGCATTTCCCTAATAGCTAGCGATATTGAGCATTTTTTCATGTGCTTTTTTAGCCGTTTGTATTTCTTCCTTGGAGAAGTGTCTTTTCAGGTCACTTGCCCATTTTTTAAATGGGTTGTTTGTCTTTTTGTTTTCAAGGTATAGAATTTCTTTATATACGCAGAATATTAGGCTCCTATCAGATATATGTTTGCCAAATATTTTCTCCCATTGGGCAGGCTGCCTTTTTATTTTCTTAATAATGTCCTTTGAGGTGCAGAAGTTTTTAATTTTGATGAGATCCCATTTATCTATTTTTTCTTTTGCTGCTTGTGCTTTGGGTGTGAAGTTCATGAAGCCATTTCCTATTACAAGGTCCTGTAGATGCTTTCTTACATTATCTTCCAAGGTCTTTATGGTTTTGTTTCTTATATTTAGATTTTTGATCCATCTTGAGTTGATTTTTGTGTAAGGTGTGAGATGGTATTCCTCTCTCATTCTTTTGGATATGGATATCCAGTTCTCCAAGCACCACTTGTTAAAGAGGCCATTTCCTGCCAACTGAGTGGGCATGGTGGCCTTGTCGAATGTCAAATGACTGTATATGTGAGGATCTATATCAGAACTCTCAATTCGGTTCCATTGGTCAGTATGTCTATCCTTGTGCCAATACCACGCAGTTTTGACCACTGTTGCTTTGTAGTACATTTGAAAGTCAGGTAGTGTGATACCTGCAACTTCATTTTTCTTTTTCAATATGTCTTTGGTGATTCAGGGCCTCTTATCTTTCCAAATATCTTTGGTAGTTAGTTTTTCCAGTTCCTTAAAAAATAGTGTTGATTTTTATTGGGATTGCATTAAATCTGTAGATTAGTTTGGGTAGGATAGACATTGTTATGATGTTTATTCTTCCTATCCATGAACTGGGAATATTCTTCCATTTATTAAGTCTTCTTTGATTTAACAGTGTTGTGTAGTTTTCTGTATATAAGTCCTTTACATCTTTAGTTAAATTTATTCCTAGGTATTTGATTTTTTTAGTTACTATTGTAAATGGTATTTTTTCCTTGATTTCCACCTCAGATTGCTTGTTATTGGTGTACAGAACTGCTACTGATTTTTGAGCATTGATCTTATAGCCTGTGACATTACTGAACTCCTTTAAAGTTCTGAAGCTTTGTTGTAGATTTCTCAGGGCTTTCTATGTATAGGATCATGTCATCTGCAAATAATGAAATTTTCACTTCTTCTTTTCCAATTTGGATGCCTTTTATATCTTCTTCTTGCCTCAGTGCTCGAGCAAGTACTTCTAATACAATATTAATAGGAGTGGTGATAGTGGACATCCTTGTCTTGTTTCTGATCTCAGAGGGAAGGCTTCTGGGATTTCACCGTTGAGGATGATGTTAGCTTTGAGTTTTTCATACATACCCTTTTTCATATTCAGAAAGTTTCCTTCTATTCCTTTCTTTTGCGGTGTTTTTATCAGGAAAGAGTGCTGTATTTTGTCTAATGCTTTTTCTGCATCTATAGAGATGATCATGTGATTTTTTTTTTCTTTCAATCTGTTTATGTGGCGTATTACATTGATTGATTTTCTTATATTGAACCATCCTTGCATACCTGGAATGAAACCCACTTGGTCATGGTGTATAATTCTTTTGATATGCCATTGAATGCGGTTAGCAAGTATTTTATTGAGGATTTTAGCATCTAGGTTCATTAGAGAAATTGGTCTGTAATTTTCCTTTTTTGTGGTATCTTTGTTTGGCTTTGGTATTAGGGTAATGTTGGCATCATAGAATGAGTTAGGCAATATTTCTCCTACTTCTATTTTTTGGAAGCGCTTAAGCAGGATTGGTGTTAACTCTTTCCAGAATGTTTGGTAGAATTCAGCTGTGAAGCCATCTGGTCCTGGCTCTTCTTAGTTGGGATGTTTTTGATGACCGAGTCTATCTCTTCACTTGTAATTAGACTGTTTAGTTCATCAATTTCTTCTTTCATCAATGTAGGCTGCTCGTGAGTTTCTAGAAATTTGTCCATTTCCTCTAAATTATCATTTATTGTTGGCATATAATTTTTCAATGTATGCTCTTATTTCTGTGGGGTCAGTAGTGATATCCCCTTTCTCATTCCTTATTTTGTGTATTTGCATCTATTCTCTCTTTTTCTTTGTTAGTCTGGCTAAGGGTGTGTCAATTTTATTGATCTCAAAGAACCAGCTTTTGGTTTTGTTTATTTTTTCTAGTGCTTTCTTATTCTCTATTCCATCTAGTTCTGCTCTAATCTTTGTTATTTCCTTCTTTCTTCTTCCTTTAGATTTAGTTTGTTGTTGTTTTTCCAATTCCTCCAAGTGTGCAGTTAGTTCTTCAATTTTAGCTCTTTATTTTTTTATAATATAGGTATTTATGGCTATGAACTTCCCTCTCAGGACAGCTTTGGCTGCGTCCCATAGATTTTGGTATGTTGTGTTGTCATCTTCATTTGTTTCAAGGTAGTTACTGATTTCTTTTGAGATTTCCTCCTTGACCCACTGTTTGTCTAAGAGTGTGTTGTTTAACTTCCATATCTTTGTGCCTAATCTGGTTCTCTGGCTCTTAGTGATTTCTGATTTCATTCCATTGTGATTAGAGAAATTACTTTGTATAATCTCAATCTTTCTGAATTCATTGAGAGTTGTTCTGTGGCCTAGCATATGGTCTATCTTGGAGTATGAGTCACGTGTACTCGAGAAGAATGTATATCCCACTGTATTTGGGTGCAGCGTTCTGTATATGTCTATTAGGTCTAGATCCTCTAATGTATTATTCAGAGTCTTTTTTTCTTTATTGATTTTCTGTCTAATGCTGATAATGGTGTATTAAAGTCCCTCACTATAATTGTACAGGCATTTATTTCTCCACTTAGTTTTTCTAGTGTTTGCCTCATGTATTTTGAGGCACCCCAATTAGGTGCATAAATGTTTATGATTGTTCTTTCTTCTTGAAAGATTACCCCTTTTACTAATATATAGTGCCCCTGTATTTCAACTGCACATCCCCTCCCTGCCCCCAAAGTGTCCAGTGGCCACTGGCTCCACCTCACTGTTATAATTTCTTCCATTGCTAGAATTACCATATGTGTACAACAGAATACCATTAAGTCCACTCTAGTCCATGGTTCTTCCCCTAATCCTGAGGGGACTGGGATGGTGATGTCCACTCCACCTCCAAGTGAGAGAGGGCTTATATCCCATGGATATGGTGGGTGGGATGATCCTGCCTGCAGATGCAGGCCCCCTCCATTCCCTGGGATGGCCGTTGCCCATCATTGTCTCCTCACCAGGTGACTTGGATCAGTCCATTGAGCTGTAGGGTAGGAGTTGCAGCTCCACCGAGATCCACGCACACCTGGCATGTACGTAGGCCAGAGGCTCCAGTCTCTGGAAGTATACCTAAAAACTCCAGCATCACATATAGGTTTGAATAGAAGGGACTGATGAACCAAGTGCAGGGAGGACTTATTTGACTCCAATTCTGTCACTCTCAGGAACACAGATTCCAAAATAGAGCCCACAGATAAAGTGTCAGTCTCTGGGGCTATCCCCCCTTTTATAGGACCTGGGTGTCTCCAGAGCTCTCAAGAGCCCCTCTGTGTGGGGTGATATGCACTTTGATGTTCTATGAGCTCTTACTGAGGTGTGCATAAGCGTTACCTCTGGGAGGACCTCCCGACTCTCTTTGAAGTCTCTTAGCCACTTGAACTCATTTTTCTTTACTTTTCCCTCCTTTAATTCAAGGTCTTTTTGCAGTTGTGTTGCCAGTTGGCACTTGGTATTAATCCCTCGTTGCCAGGGAGGCTCATCCCCAGGAGTCATGTCCCACATTAGGGGGAAGGTAAAGCATTCATATGCTGAGTTTGGCTTAGAGAGAGGCCACATTTGAGCAACAAGGAGGCTCTCAGGTGGCAACCCTTAGGCACCCCATAACAGTAAGCTAAGTTTCAGTTACAAGAGCAAAGACTCATAAGGGTAGTCATCGATAAAAAGAACTCATCAGTCGGCCATCCTCTTTTGACAGACACTGTCCCTGCACTCAGAGGACTGTTGCTGCTCCCTTGGAGAATGTGGCAGAGCTCTCCAGGCTAGGAATCCAGATTCCCTCATTTATTGAGTGATTGTCCACCCACCGTGACCATGCCCCATCCTTTGATCTTTTGAACAATTTTGTATATCTTTCATGTATATTCAGATGAACTTACTCCCATGAATCCCCCCTCCCAGACACCCCCCACCAATAATCCCCTGCAGTACCCATTGTAACCCTTCTGTGATCTAAATCTTCCATGAACATGTAACCCATAAAATAATCAAATACACTTAATAGGAAAAAGAAACAACAATGAAAAGCTTACATGCAAGAGACAAACATAAGGAAACTCAGGAAAAAAAAATCAAAACGACAAACAATCAAGCAAAAAACAAAACAAAAAAAATATAATTATCGAATTGGGACATTCAAAAAAATGGGGAAATAAGCAAAAGAAATGCCTTTAAAAATATATATATATATATATATTCTTTTTTTCTTTTTATCACTGTGTTATCGGATATCTGGTGTGCTGTGACACGTTCCCCCTCTCAATCCCCAGTGTCTCCCAAATTTTCATTTAATTTTCAAAGAAGTTTTAGGTCACAGCAAAGTCACACAGAATACCAGAGACTCCCAGATACCAAACTACTCCCCCCTTCCCCACCCCATATTAAACCCTCCCCTTTTTTTGGGATGTTAGCATTGTTATAACTGTTATACAGATAGCAAAATATAGCAACTAAACATTGTCAATGATTTACAGTATAGTTTACAATTTAGACGATACAGTTTAATAAGTTTTGATGATATTTACCATGTCCTGTGTCCATTGCTGTAAGGTAATGAAAAACTTTTCCCATGACCACTAAATACCCCATTAGATCTTAACTGTTCCTTCCTCTCCACCCCCCTGGGGCATATGACACTCCCCTGTCTTGACTCATGGAATATCAAGATTCATAGTTATATGCCCTGGGTATTTGAACCTGCCCTTCCTAATCTACCCACCTGTCAACACTGCACCACCAAACCCAGTAATATCACTAGCCATCTGTCCTGTCCTTCAATATGCAAACTATCCCTTTACCATAGATTATGTCCATATGAGTGATGGCTCAAAGCCTGCTCTTCTCTTTCTCTCCCTTGTTAACCTATCTTTCAGACAATGGTTCTCAGAGACTGCTCACTTTCCTCAGTTCAAATCAGTGAGGTCATATACTGTTCATCCTTCAGTGCCTGGCTTGCTTCACTCAACATAAGGTCTTCAAGATTCATCCACGTTATTCCATGTGTTAGCACTTTATTCCATCTTACAGCTGAATAATATTCCATTGTATGTATGTACCACATTTTGCTTATCCATTCATCTGTTGATGGGCACCGGGGCTGATTCCAACTTTTGGCAATGGTGAACAATGCTGTTATGAACATTGGTGTGCATATATCTGTTTGTGTCTTAGCTTTCAGTTCTTCTGGGTATATATCCAGCAGTGGAATTGCTGGATCATACGGACGATGTATTGTTAGTTTTCTGAAAAACCGCCAGACTGCCCTCCACAGTGGCTGGGCCATACCACAGTGCCACCAGCAGTGGATGAGGGTTCCTATTCCTCCACATCCTCTCCAACATTTGGTGTCTCTTGTTTTTTTAATAGCTGCCATTCTGATGGGTGTACGATGGTATCTCATTTTAGTTTTGTTTTGCATTTCCCTTATAGCAAGCGATGTTGAGCATTTATTCATGTACTTTTTAGCCATTTGTATTTCTTCCTTGGAGAAGTGTCTTTTCAGGTCACTTGCCCATTTTTTAAATTGGTTGTTTGTCTTTTTATTTTCAAGGTATAGGATTTCTTTATATATGCAGGATATTAGGCTCCTGTCAGATATATGGTTGCTAAATATTTTTTCCCATTTGGTAGGCTGCCTTTTTATTTTCTTAATAACATCCTTTGAGGTGCAGAAGTTTTTAATTTTGATGAGATTCCATTTATCTATTTTTTCTCTTGCTGCTCGGGCTTTGGCTGTGAAGTTCATGAAGCCATTTCCTATTACAAGGTCCTGTAGATGCTTCCCTACATTATCTTCCAAGGTCTTATGGTTTTGGCTCTTATATTTAGATCTTTGATCCATCTTGAGTTGATTTTTGTATAAGGTGTGAGATGGTATTCGTCTCTCATTCTTTTGGATATGGATATCCAGTTTTCCAAGCACCACTTGTTAAAGAGGCCATTCTCTCCCAACTGAGAAGGCTTCATGGCCTTGTCAAATATCAGATGATTGTATATGCGAGGATGTATATCAGAATTCTCAATTCGGTTCCATTGGTCAGTAGGTCTATCCTTGTGCCAATACCACAGTTTTGATCACTGTAGCTTTGTAGTATGTTTTTTATTTATTTATTTATTTATTTATTTTTTTTTATTATGGGTAAAAATCAAAATTCGCACAATACATACAAACATTTGCAAAATGATATATAAATAT
>JAKSZT010054030.1:221977-255238 GCA_026826555.1 Tolypeutes matacus | reverse complement strand
AAAAAAAAAAAAAAAAAACAAACAAAAAAAACTCATGAATCTCTACTGTTCCGTCCATTCCATTGATCCACGCAGATAGATGTCCCAAGCTTCTCCTTCCATGCGTGCACAGCACAGACCCCTGGGCAGGACCCCATCCACAATCTGCCTTACTCTGGGAGCTTGCAGTGTGTGCCCTCCTACACTAACGCCATCTTGGCCCCCTGACGAAATTTAAAATGGCCTCTATCCATCATTGCAAGATCATGTAGAACACTTCCATTGCCCCCTAAATGCTTCATGTTCCATCTATTCTATTCTTCCCCTTCCTCTGCATTTGGAACCTATAGCAAGCATTAAGTTTCAATTTTTGAAGAATAAGATTCATAGTAACTTGCAACAATATTGAGGGCTTGACATACTGGCTTGTCCTCCCCTATTAGGCACTGCCAATGCTCCTGAGATGCTCCCACCCCTTTATTTGAGAACATAGCAGGACTCACCAGGATGGGAGTCCAATACCTTCCTGCTCATTATATGGGTCTCCACCCACTGATACAACACACTGACAAGATGAATACTCACACACTCCCTAGAAGCCTGCCCCAGGTGTGCTCTGTCCTGAATGGCCCCCACCACCAACATGCTAAACCTGTACCCCCCAACACCATATTGTCAAAAGAATATTCCCAATGTTCTAGTTTCAACCACATACCTGCAAATCCCTAGTGTTCACCTGGTCCCTCCCCCAACCCTCCCCCCAGTTCCATGGACAGTCCAACCCACCCTTTCCACCCTACCCTCTCACAAACCAGCACTGCCTAACCCAATAGTATTACTGCATCACTGTCATACCCATCTGCTGCACAACTACACACTTCTACCTTATCATAGATTTTGCCCATATGGATATTGGCTTGCAACCTTCTCCCTTTCTGTCTCCTGAAAACCTATCTTCCAGACTCTAGCTCGGTGAGTCTGCTCAATTTGCTTAATTCATATCAGTGAGGACATGTAATATTTGTCCTTCAGTGCCTGGCTTGTTTCACTCAACATAATGTCTTCAAGATTCATTCATATTATCCCATGTGTTAATACTGTATTTCTTCTTACAGGTGAGTAATATTCCATTGTATGTATATACTACAATTTGTTTAACTCTTCATCTATTGCTGGACATTTGGGTTGCTTCCAACTTTTGGCAATAGTGAATAAGGCTGCTATGAACATTGGTGTGCACATATCTGTTCATGTCCCTGCTTTCGATTCTTTTGGGTATATACCCAAAGTGGGATTGCTGGATCATATGGGCAGTTCTATAGTTAGCTTCCTGAGGAAAGGATAAACTGTCCTCCAAAATGGCTGCACTATTCTACATTCCTACTAGCAGTGGATAAGGATTTCCATGCCTCCACATCCTCTCTAACATTTGTAGTCCTCTGTTTTTTTTTTTAATAGCCACCAGTCTAATAGGTGTAAGATGATATCTTGTAATTTTAATTTGCATTTTCTTAATAGACAGCGATGTTGAGCATCATTTCATGTACTTTTTAGCCATTTGTATTTTTTTTTTGGAGAAGTTTCTATTCAAATCACTTGCCTATTTTTAAAAAAAAATTTATTGAAGTATATCATTCATACACGAACATACATAAACAGTAAGTGTATAGTGAACATTGTGAACTTACAAAATAAACATGTATAACATCATACAGGGCTCCCATACATCACCCCACTACCAATACCTTGCATTGTTGTGAAATATTTGTTAGAAATTATGAAAGAATATCATCAAAATATTACTACAGTACTAACTATAGTCCACACCTTACATTTGCTGTATTTCCCCCCCAACCCACTCTATTATTATTATTTATTTACTTTTATCCATTTTTACCCCCCAACCCCGTTTTTGCTGTTTTTGTGTCCATTCGCTGGGCAATTCTCTGTGTCTGTTTCCTGCCCTCTCTTCTCATCCTTCTCCTCCTGTCTTCACTGGGATTTGATCCTGGGAACCTCAGATGTGGGAGAGAGGTGTCTTACCACCTGCACCACTTTAGTTCCTGGTTTTTCAGCACATCTCGTCTTGGCTTTCCCTTGTGTCACTCTCTTGTCACATCATCATCTTGCTGCGTGTCTCGGCAGGGACTGATGACCCACCAAAGTGTGGGACCTGATGGCACACCTGCTTGCAGGGACTGACAGTGCACCCACGCGTGCAGGCTGGGGGCTCACTCGCTTGCGGGGCCTGATGGTGCACCCACACACAGGGCTGGGGGCCCATGTGCCTTCTATATTCTTTTTAAAAAAATTTTACCGGGAGGTCCCAGGGACTGAACCCTGGTCCCTCCATATGGGTGTCAGATGCCCAACCATTTGAGTCACTTCTGCCCCCCTGCCATATCTCTTAAGGTTGACCAAAGATATCTAGAGTTACAGTCATTTCCAATACAGGAAGGTCATATAATAAATCAGGCTTGATTTATCACCAGCATTCTAAAAAGCAGACCTAGGGAGAGAAACTAGTTCTGGGGACACATGCATGGTTTCTAATATAGTGGAATGTTTAACCTATCCTGATTATCACAAAATCAGTACAGTGAGAATAATCGCATAACTTGCCCATTTTTAAAATGGGTTGTCTTTTTATTTTTGAGGTGTAGGATTTCTTTATATATGCTGCATATTAGGTCCCTATCAGATATATGGTTATCAAATATTTTCTCCCATTGAGTAGGCTGCCTTTTCGTTTTCTTGAGAAACTCCTTTGAGGTGCAAAAGGTTTTAATTTTGAGGAGGTCCAATTTATCTATGTTTTCTTTTGTTGCTCGTGCTTTTGGTGTAAAGTTCATGAAACCATTTTCTAAGACAAGATCCTGTAGATGATTCCTTACATTATCTCCCAAGATCTTTATAGTCTTGGCTCTTATATTTATATCTTTGATCCATCTTGAGTTAATTTCTGTATAAGGTGTGTGATGGTGTTCCTCTCTCCTTCTTTTGGAAATAGATATCCAGTTCTCCAAGCACCATTTGTTGAAGAGGCCATTCTCTCCCATTTGAATGGGTTTGGTGGCCTTGTTGAAAATCAGATGACTGTATATGCAAGGATCTCTATCCGAACTCTCAATTCAATTTTATTGGTCAGTTTGTCTATCCTTGTGCCAATACCAAACAGTTTTGACCACTGTAGCTTTGTAGTATGTTTTAAAGTCAGGTAGTGTGATTCCTCCAATTCAATTTTTCTTTTTCAATATGTCATTGGCTATTAGGGGTCTCTTGTCCTTCTAAATAAATTTCATAGTTAGCTTTTCCAATTCAGTGAAAAAAATGTTGTGGTAATTTTTATTGGGCTTGTGTTAAATCTGTAAATCAGTTTGGGTAGGATAGACACCTTATGATGTTTAGTCTTCCTATCCATGAACAGGGAATATACATCCATTTATTTAGGTCTTTGATTTCCTTCAACAGTGTTGTGTAGTTTTCTACATATAAGTCATTTACATCTTTAGTCAACTTTATTTCTAAATATTTGATTCTCTTAGTTGCTAATGTAAATGGGATTTTTTTTCTTGATTTCCTCCTCGGATTGCTCATTATAGGTGTACAGAAATGCTACTGATTTTTGCACATTAATCTTATAATCTGCCACTTTACTGAACTCATTTATAATCTCTAGAAAGTTTTTTTTGTAGATTTCTCAGGGTTTTTGAGGTATAGAATCATGTCATCTGCAAATAATGAAATTTTACTTCTTCCTTTCCAATTTGGATGCCTTTATATCTTTTTCTTGCCCAAGTGCTCAAGCTAGTACTTCTAACACAATGTTAAATAAGAGTGGTGACAGTGGGCATCCTTGTCTTGTTCCAGATCTTAGAGGGAAAGCTTTTAGGATTTCACCATTGACTATAATGTTAGCTGTGGGTTTTTCATACATACCCTTTGCCATGTTGTGGAAGTTTCCTTCTATTCCTATCTTTGGAAATAGTTTTTTATCAGGAAAGGGTGCTTTATTTTGTAGAATACTTTTGTTTTTTTTTCATCGATAGAGATTATCATGTGATTTTTTTTCCTTTTGAGCTGTTTATGTGGTTTATTAAATTGATTGATTTTTCTTATGTTGAACCATTCTTGCATACCAGGGATGAAATCCACTTGGTCATGGTGTATAATTCGTTTGATGTGTAGTTGAATATGATTAGCAAGTATTTTGTTGAGATTTTAGCATCTAGCTTCATTAGAGTTTGGGCTATAGTTTTCCTTTCTCATGGCATCTTTGTTTGGCTTTGTTATCTGAGTGATGTTGGCTTCATAGAATGAGTTAGGCACTGTTCTGTCCACTTCTAATTTTCGATAGAGTTTAAGCAGGATTGGTGCTAGTTCTTTATGGAATATTTGGTAGAATTCACCTGTGAAAACATCTGGTCCTGGTGTCTTCTTAGTTGGGAGTTTTTTGATGACTATTTCAATCTCATTACTTGTGATTGGTCTGTTGAGTTCATCAATTTCTTCTTTCATCAATGGAGGCTGCTTGTTTGTTTCTAGGAATTTGTCCATTTCCTCTAAATTATCCATCCTGTTGGCATACAATTTTTCACAGTATTGTCTTATGATACTTTATATGTCAGTGGGGTCAGTGGTGATATCCCCTTCCTCATTTCCTGTTTTATGAGTTTGCATCTTCTCTCTTTTCTTTGTTAGTCTTCTAAGTGTTTCTAATTTTATTAATCTCAAAGAATCAGCTTTTGGTTTTGTTTATTTTTTTCTAGTCCTTTCTTATTTTCAATTTCGTTTAGCTCTGCTCTAATCCTTGTTATTTTATTCTTTCTACTTCCTTTAGGTTTCTTTTGTTGTTCTTTTTCTAGTTCCTCCAGGTATGCAGTTAGGTCTTTGATTTTAGCTTTTTCTTCTTTTTAAATATAAGCATTTATGGCTATGAATTTCCTTCTCAATATAGCTTCTGCTGCAGCCCATAGGTTTTGATACTTTGTGTTGTCATTTTCTTTCGTTTCAAGGTAGTTATTGATTCTTTTGCAATTTCTTCCTTGAGCCACTGATTGTCTAAATGTGTGTTTTTTAACTTCCATATCTTTGTGCCTAATCTTCTTCTCTGCCCCTTACTGATGTCCAGCTTCATTCCATTGTTGTCAGAGAAATTACTTTGTATAATTTCAATCTTTCTGAATTCATTGATAGTTGTTCTGTGGTCTAGCATGTGTTCTATCCTGGAGTATAATCCATGTGCACTCTAGAAGAATATACATCCTGCTGTATTTGGGTGTAACACTCTGTATATGTCTATTAGGTACAGATCCTCTAATGTATTATTCAAGGTCTTTGTTTCTTTATTGATTCTCCACCAAGATGTTCTGTCTAATGGTGATAATGGTGTATTAAAGTCCCCCACTATAATTGTACAAGCATCTATTTCTCCACTTAGTTATTTCAATGTTTGCCTCATGTATTTTAAGGTGCCCTGGTTAAGTACATAAATGTTTATGATTGTTATTTCTTCTTAATAGATTTCCTCTTTTATTAATATATAGTGTCCTTCTTTGTCTCTTCCAATAGTTTTGCATTTTAAGTCTATTTTGTCCAATATTAATATAGGTACTTCTGTCCTTTTTTGGTTATTGTTTGCATGTAAAATTATTTTTCAGCCACTCACTTTTAGCCTCCCTGAATCCCTGGGTCTAAGGTGAGTTTCATTTAGACAGCATATAGTTGGGTCATATTTCCTTATCCATTTTTCCAATCTGTATCTCTTGTTTGGAGAGTTTAAGCCATTAATGTTCAGTGTTATTACTGTCAAGGAATTACTTATATTAGCCATATTTTCTTTCAGTTTATGTATGCCATATGTTGTTTTAAATTCTCCTTTTATCTTTTTAGTTATTCTACACTCTCCTTCAACTCTCTCCCTCTTGGTTTTTCCTTTCAGCCTGGAGAAATTACTTTAGTATTTCTTGAAGGGCAGGTTTCTTATTGACAAACTCTCTTGATATCTGTTTATCTGTGAATAGTTTGAACTGTCTCATTTTCATTCCCATAAGTATTTTTTTTTTTCTATTCAAGCTTTCAAATTTTTATTTGTGCTCACCCAGTGTCTTAATGTCCTTTACCTCATTAGCCATATTTTCCTTCAACTTCTTGAATTGATTTAGGAGATTTGGATGAACTTCATTATTAGTTGTTTCAAATTCTGCATCTCATCTGGCATTTTGACTTCTTCCTTTGCTTGGGCCATATGTTCCTGTTTCTTATTATTTTTCTAAATTTAAAAATTTTAAATTTTAAAATTATGGATGGTGAGTTTACTTTGATGATCAGTTTCTCTTTTTTGCCTAGGGATTTAGTGCTGAGTGGCTTTGTGTTATGACCCTTCTGTGATTATTGGTTTCACTTGTTCTAGGCCTTAGACTATCTCCTGTTTAACTGCTCAAAATAGGACCTAGGACCCACTATGGGGTGAACACCAGTTTCCAAGGGTCTTGGGGGGGGGCAGTAAAGGCACTCCAAAGCCTCTTTCATTTATTTATTTCCCCTCTGGACTGCTCTTTTCTGGACTTCCAGTGGGTGGCACTCTTCAGCAATCTTCTCTGCTCAAACCCTAGGGGAAATGTGTTCACTGACACCCTGCCTTGGTGGATGATGTAGAGGCAATGTCCTGGAGTGTTCCCCTTTATTGCATCTATTGAAATCCATGCCTCACTGTTCAAACTTGCTGATCAGAAGAACTCTCTCTTCCCTCAGCCACACCCTCCCTTCAGGGAGGAAAGAAATTTCCACTCCTTTGTGTCTGGAGCTACCAGTCCAGGTCAGTAAAGAGAGTGTTTGAGTTTTCTATGTTTTTATCTATCTGTTCTATTATCTATGCAATTTCAGATGTTCTATCTTCAATGTTATCTTCTTTCCTCTGCCTGTTCAAATCTGCTGTTATGTGCTTCCAGCATATTTTTAATTTCTTGCATTGTATCTTTCATCATCATCAGATCTGTTATCTTTTTGTGTATGTTTCCAATTTCTTCTGTATGTTTCCCCAGTATCTTCTTTTTTTTTTAATAACATATATTTTTTATTTTTAAAAAGATACTTAGAGTACATAAAAGTTACACAAAAACTATAGGGATTCTCATATGCCCCACTCCCCACACCTCTCACACCCTCCCACAAAAATATCCTTCCTTAGTGTGGCACATTCATTGCAATTGATAAACGCATCCTGGGGCTTTGCCATTAAGCATGGACCATATTTCACATTGTAGTCTATAACTCTCTCCCACACAGCTCTGCATGTTATGTGATGATATAAAATGGCCGGTATCTGTTATTGCAGTGTCTTTCAGGACAATTCCCAAGTCCCAAAAAAGCCCCTGTATTACAACTGTTTTTCCCTCTTTTTGCCCCCAGAGCCTTCAGAGGTCACTGGATCCACATCAATGTTGTAATTTCCTCCACTGCTAGAATCACAATATGTCTATAGTAGAATACCAGTAAGTCCACTTTAGTTCATAGTTCTTTCCCCAATCCTGGGGATTCTGGGATGGTGATGTCCACTCCACCTCTGTGTGAGAGGGGGCTCATATCCCATGGGGAAGATGGATAAGACTATCTTGCTTGCAGTTTCAGACTCTCTCTGTTCCTTGGGATGGTTGTTGCCCATCCTCATCTCCTTGTTAGTTGTCCTGGTTGAGTCCAATGAGCTGCAGAGTAGGTGTTGCAATTCTGCTAAGTTTCTGGGTCCAGCTGGCACATGGACAGCCTAAAGACTCATGTTTCTTAGATGTACACCTACAAACTACAGCACTAAGTATAGGTTTAAATAGAAGGGACAGATGAGTCATGTGTAGGGAAGATGTAATTGAGTCCAACCCTGTTATTCTCAGGGGCACAAACTCCAAAGTAGCACCCACTGGCAAGGCACCAAACTCTGGAGCTATCAGCCCTGACCATAGGACCTGGGTGTCTCCAGAGCCCTCAGAAGCCCCACTATTTGGGGTAGTATTCACTTTGACAGTCTATGAGATCCCACTGGGATGGGCATAAGGGTTACCTCTGGGATGAACTCTGGACTCACTTTGAAGTCTCTTAGCCCCCAGTGTCTTCTTAATGTCCTTTATGTCTCCCTTCACTTCATTAAGTTGATTCATGATATTTGTTTGGACGTCTTTGATGAGTTGTTCCACATTCTGCATCACCTCCTGTTTTTTAGTTTGTTCATTATACTGGGCCATATCTTCCTGTTTTTTAATGTGGCTTGTAATTTTTTGCTGGTATCTAGGCATCTGTTTATCTTGATGGACTTATTCAGCTGGTTAACTTCTCTCTCTACTCTAGAGATTTATTTTGTTTTGTGTTAAGGGTCCTCTTTGGCACTTGGTTCCACTTATTCTATATCCTTTTAGTTGTCCATGTTCCCCCTCCCCCAAAATATAAAGACTGTAGAAAAGGAAAGAAAGAAGAGAAAAAGAATAATAATAATAAAGAAAAAGATGGAAATGGAATCATAAAAGAACCAGAAAAAAAAATGTAATGAGTGAAAAATCATAAGAAATAAAAGGGAATAAGATTGGAAAAAGGTGGAATACAAAAAAGAAACAGGAGAAAATAGAATAAAATAAAAGTCTGGAAAGATGAGAAGAAAAGAAAGAAAATGAAGACCAAACAAGAGAAGGTGGAATGAATGAAAAGCAACAGAAGAGGGAAAAATGAAAGAAAGAAAAAAGACAAAGAAACTAAAGAGAAAAAAGAAGGAAAAGAAAAAAAAAAAAAGGAAGCAAAGGAACAAAGAAACAAACAACAAAACCCCAGGAAAAGCAGTGTTCTCTCTCAGGTCACTAGCAAGTGTCTCAGGCTGTCTCATCAATCATCCTGCAGCCTGCCCTTCACAGGTAAGATACCAAGGTGTAGAGAAAAAAATAAGGGATAAAAAATATGTATAAAATAATAAAGCAAAAAATGTAAAAAATAAATCCCAGTCTATAAGTTCCCTGTCTCGAGGCTGTTTGTCACTCCTGCTCCCCAGGGTGACTGGTAACCCTCTGGATCCCTTCTTTTCATGGCTGGTTGGTCACCTTACAAGTCCTGGGCTATCTCTCCCCATTGTTTATCCATCTATCCCTCAGGCCAGTTGGGCTTTTTTTTTATTAAATTTTTTAAAATAGGAGGTACCAAGGATTGAACCCAGGACCTTGTGTATGTGAGGCAGGCACTCAACCACCGAGCTACACCCACTCCACCAATTAGCTAGACTTCTGAAGGCTTGTTGTCTGCCTCTCTCCGCCCACTTTTCCCTCAGGCCAGTTGGAGGGTTTACTGGTTGCCTCTCCAGGCTGTTAGGTACCTGTCAGACCAACCCCCTCACTGACCCAATTCCTCTCTCTCCCAGGGCGGGTGGGAGTGACAGCCTGCCTTACCAGCTTTCCGCCTTCCCTCTTCTTAGAGCTGCTTCAGCTCTGGTTTGTGTCTCTCCTTTTTTTTTTTTTTCCCTCTGGTCTGCCCACCCTACCTCCCCTTATCCCTATACCTCTCTCCCTCTGAGTTGGTTGGGTGCTAGTCCCACATCTGTTTGCCCCACAGGTCCCCCACCTCAAAAGCCTGTTGGGGACGGGGATGCTTCCCAGGTTGCCTGGGGGCTTTGCTCACTATCGGAGCTGGCTGAGTGCTGGTCTTGCAGCCAAATGACCCCCTGGCTTCCCAGTCCCTCTTAGCTGTCTGTGTGCTGGCTTGAGTGATCTATCTCCTATGGCTTCCCTTTCCCCCGGACAACTGGGTTCCCCCTCTCTAGTTGCCCTTTCCAATTGCCCCCACAGTCCCATGACTTCCCTTCTGCCAGGTAAACCTGCTTACCTTCCCACAGTTTCTGAAGGAAGAATGCAACCTGCCATTCCCTACCCCACCATCTTGGATGTCAGGAGGGTGCTTGAGAAGGCAAGTTATCTTTATCTCTCTGCTGGCTTCCAGGTGAAGACAATGGCACTGCCACAGTCAGCTGGGAAGAGTGGGACCCGTGGGACACAGCAGACAAAATTTGCTAGTTAAAAGCTGGATCAGCATTAGGCTTGTCCCTCCCTCTCCACTTTCCTGGGGAAGTGGACCCCTGCGGGCCTCTCAGTCTGTAGCCACTGGCCAGAGACTGGAGGACCTGATACTGTCAGCTCTAAGAGTGGGGGTTGGGCACTAGCAGCCTCAGCAGCATGATTACTCATGGATCTGCCCCGCAGACTCTCCTTCTCTGTTCCTCTCTCTCTTTTCTGGATGCTGTCCAGTCTTCCCCTGGTCTCCTGGGCCCAAGAATAGTTGATCTGGACAGTTTCTGCCTGTCTGCTAGCTATTTTTCTGGGAGAGAAGTAAACCCTGTTCCTCTCTAATCATCCATTTTCCCAGATGTCTCAAGATTAATAATGATTTTTTTTTAAACAAACCAATTTTATTGATACATATTAATAAAGCATACAATTCATCCAAAGTATACAATCAATGGTATTTGGTATGATCACAGAATTGTGCATTCATCACTTCAATCATTATTGAGCATTTTCATTATTTCAATAATAATAACAAGCAAAAAACAGACAAACAAGAAAATTCCTCACCTCTCAATCTCTCTATGCTTCTCCCAGTGTTCATAGCTGCTATATCTGGCTATTCCATCCAAAGTGTATAATCAATAGCTTTTAGTATAATTACAGTGTTGTACATTCAACATCTTAAAAACTTTAGAACAATTTCATTACTCCAAAAAGAAAGACTCCGTACCCCTTAACATTCCTTCCTCAGACCTACATAACCACGAATCTCATTTCATCTTTATAAATTGATTTATATTTACATTTTATATAAATGGAATCATATAATATGTAGTACTCTGTGTCTGGTCTCCTTCACTTAGTATAATATTTTTTTGTCTGATATTAACATTTTGTAGCATTAACTTCATTTATTCACCTTAATTTTTTTTTAAGTACATAAAATCTTTTAAATTAAAATTTTTACATAAATTTTTTTTTCAAAATTTTTAACTTTATTTTGTACATTTAATAATTGAAAACATAAACAATTAAAAACTAAACACAGATGAATAAATATATACATTTCTCAATTAAATGTAATGGATACATGTAAAATTTTTTTTTTTAATCAAACAATATATTACACAATATATTTGGTTCATAGTAATGCATTCATACAGTATTTGTCCTTTTGTGTCTGGCTTGCTTCACTCAACATAATGTCCTCCAGGTTCATCCATGTTGCCATATCCTTTATGAGTTCATTTCTTCTTACAGATGCATAATTTTTAAATTCAATGTTTTCAATAATGAATGCCCCATTTCTCTCTGCTTCCAATTCCACTTCCAAACCAGCTCTTGTTCTTGAATTTATTTTTTCTACAAAATAGTCACACAGCTTCCTCACTCTCTATATCCAATCAGCTGCTAGTCTAGTATATTCTAGTGCAACAGACTCTCTCAATTAGGTTCACTATTTTCTATTCTTAACTACCTCATTTCTAGTTTAAATCTTAATTATGTCCCACAGAGTACTGCAGTGGACCCTAGGTGGACTGCTCACTTCTAGTATATTTCTGCCTGGGATTCTGAATTATTTTTATTCATTATTACCAAATTAATCTTTCTCAGTCTGACGCTCAGCAAAGCCATGGAGGTCTGTGTGGGGCGTTGGAGCAGAAGGAAATCTGAGTTCACTAAAGAAGCAAAAATACCAAAGCTAGTAGCTCCACCCCTAAAATTCTCCCCAGGCTTTCAATTGGTCCTTATGGTTCGTTCTCTTTCCAGGTTGTTGGTCCAACTTGCCTGTTGCTATAAATAATAGATCCTACCTTTGACCAGGGTCTGTTGGTAAATCGTTACATCATTGCTCCACCCACTCCGCTCCCGTTGGCTCCCACAGGAAGCACTGGCAAGGACCGCAATTTTGACTGAACAACCATAGTGACAGAAGGCGGGGCAGCCACGCAGGTTGTCCCCCTTCCCTTCTCGGTTGACTTCCCAGACCTCCTGCCCTCCACAGTCCCGGTCCCGCCTTGTTCTAGAAACAGGAAGAGGAGAGCCCTTCAGAGGAGGCCGGCGAGGAGAAGCAGATGAAATGGAGGGGGTGCGTGCGGGTGAGTCCGGAGCCTTAATAATGGTTTTTTTTTTTTTTTTTTTAAATTATGGGTAGAAATCAAAATTCTCACAATACATACAAACATTTGCAAAATGATATATAAATATATATGCATATATGTGTATTTGCTTACAAAAATGTTATTTATATATATATATATACATATATTTTAAGAGATGCTTAGATTACCCAAAATATTACACGGAACCCACTGGGATTCCTATGTTGCCCACCTCCCACACCTCCCACCACATCCCACACAAACATCTCCCACAGTGTGGCCCACCACCCTCAATGTACTTACACATCCTTAATAATGTTTTAATGCAGCATTTAAAAAATCAAAATCAATGCCAAAAATCCATGATGAAAAAATATAAAAATGTTTATATAAACAAAGGAATCTGCCTTGTGAAAAAACCAGATATCGGTGGGGACTGTTTTCTGTGGTAGTAATAGTGCTTGTGAGGCAGAATTTGATTCTGTGTGCTTTTTTTTTTTTTTTGGTACTGGGGCTGGTGATTGAACCCAGGACCTTGTATGTGGGAAGCTGTGCTCAGCCACCTTCCCTGAGTAGGTTTTTTCCTTTTTTCCCACTCTTGCTTGTTTTTGTTTCTTTAGAAGGCACTGGGAACCTAACTGGGGACCTCCCATGTGTGTGGTGGGCGCTCAACCACTTGAGCCACATCCACTCCCCCTCTGTGTGCTTTCTTGAGTTGCATTTCTCAAACTGAGGTGATGAAAATTTCCAAGAGTACAAAGTTTGTGATGACAATATTTTATAGTAAAGAACAAATGGACATTTTTTGAAAAGAATGCAAAATTCCCATGAAATTTTGAGAGAAATCACATGCAAGACTTTGAAGAAATGTTTTCTCAGGTGACTTTAGAACAAACTCTCAGAATCCTGAAATATGTGCATTCTCTTATATCTGCTAGTTGGCAGGTGTCTGTCAGTGGAATGGTTTGAGAAACACTGTCATAAAGCTTCTAAGCAAAGAACAGAATACAAAACAGTGGAGTTGTTGTATTGTGCAGAATAGCTTGTGTGCTATACTTGGTTGTAGATGTGGGAGGTAGGTGGGAGTGTGACTTGAAATAATAGGAAAAGCAGTAAGAATTGAGTCTGATGTACTACATAATTGAACTTGCAGGTGAAGGCTTCACTTAGAGACTGGCTCCCTTGGTATAAACAAAGACCACCAATGACCACCAGTGTGTCCTCCCTCCTCATGGGGCTGGGATCTTTCTTCTAGGGTTTTTCTTCCAGAAGCCCCCCAGCTAGCAAAACAGTGAGGGTGGGGCAGTGGGAACAGATCACCTTGTGTACAGGCAGAAGGAGGTGCACTATGTGTCTGGTGGTTTATACTAGCATGTCTGAAATCTTACCTGGGGCTATTTGATATAATACCCACATGTGACCTCTCCATGAGGCTTGGGTTCCCTTAAAAATGGTTACTATATTTCAAAACTAAGCACTGAGATAAGTGATAGATAGATAGATAGATAAAGCTTGAGACAGGGAGAGAGAAGAGGAGAGAGAGAGGAAGGGAGGGGGAGAGAGAGACAGTGTGTGCTCTGGTTGACATCATGACAGTAACATCATGATAATCCATGAGGCAGAACTAACCACCTAAGCCATTTCCAAATTCCTTACTCACAAACATAGTGTGATACAATAGATATTAGTAGTTAAGTTTATCTTTTTAAACACAGAAATAGATAGCTGTTGCAGAGATGTAGTAAGAAATGGAGTCAAATATGGGAATAAATAAAGATGTCTACAGCACCTTTATTTAGAAAAATAATGTTTTACAAGGTTTAAAACATATGTAGGAGTAACATATATGACAAAAATAGCATGTAAATTAAGAAGAAAGTCAATGGAGTCTTGTGCAGTCCTTGAATTGTGCATGAAGAGGCAAAGGGCTAATTTACATGTTTTTGTATTTTTTTTGTGTGTGTGGGGTAAGATAAAGAGGGTGATTTTTTTCCCCCTCTTTTAATCTTTGGCTCAGTGAAGAGTGTGATGTTTTAAAAAAACAGATTTACTGAAGTAAAATTAGCATACAATATTTAAAGTATACTATTTGATAAGTTATGACATATGTATATATAAAACAATCAAGATGCAATTACAACAATCAAGATAATGAATGTATCCACATAAAGGTTTAAATTCCTATGCTCTCTTGGTTATTTGACTTCTTTATCATTACAAAATGACCTTCTTTATTGCAGGTAATAGTCTTTTTCTAAAATATACTGAGTCTGATATTAAAATAGATATTCTACTATTTTTTTTGCTCATGTTAGAATGGTTAATCTTCCTAATTGTAATCTATTTGTATCTTGCTATTTTTAAATATCTTTCCCATTTGTTCTTTTCTTCCTTTCCTCTTTTTGTCTACTTTTCTATTAATTATTTGTTATGATTCCTTTTTATGTCATTTGTTGCCTTATTTGCTCTAATCTTTAATTTTTCATAGTCTGCCTTCAAGTGATATTTGATTCCCTGCTTTCATTTCTTTTGGGCATGTACCTAGTAGTGGGATTGCCAGGTCACATGGTAATTCTATGCTTAACTTTCTGAGGAACCACCAAACTATGGCTCCACAGTGGCTGCACCATTTTATATTGTCACCAACAATGAATGAGTGTTCCTATTTCTCCACATCATCTCCAACTCTTGTAATTTTTCCACTTTTATTTAAATAGCAGTTATTCTAATGGATATGCAATGGTTTCTCATTGTGGTTTAGATTTGTATTTATGTGACGGCAAATCACGTTGAGGATCTTTTCATGGACTTTATAGCCATTTGTATATCCTCCTTGGGAAAATGTCTGTTCAAGTCTTTTGTCAATTTTTAAATTGGGTTTGTTTGTCTTTTTATTGTTGAGATGTAATATTTCTTTATATATTCTGGATATGAAACCTTTATTGGATATGTGGTTACCAAATATTTTCTCCAATTGAATAGGTTGTCTTTTCACTTTCAAAATAAAGTCCTTATGGTGCACAAAAAATTATAATTTTGAGGAGGACCTATTTGTCTATTTTTTCTTTTGTTGCTTGTACTTTGGGTGTAAAGCCTAAGAATCCATTGCCTAATACAAGATCCTGAAGATGCTTATCTATTTTTTCTTATAGGAGATTAAAAAAAAAGATTTATTATTTATTTAATTATTTCTTCCCCTCTCATTGTTTGTGCTTGCTGTTGGCTTTCTATTTGTTCATTGTGTGCTCCCTGTGTCTGCTTGTCTTCTATTTAGTAAGTACTGGGAACCAAACCTGGGACCTCCAGTGTGGGAGGGAGGCTTGAGTCACCTCCAGTCCCTTCTTGTTGTGTCTCTCATTGTGTTTCTTATTGCATCATCTCATTGCATCATCTCGTTCTGTCATCTTGTTGCATCAGCTCACCGTGCCAGCCTTCATGTCAGCTTGCTGTCTTGTTCATTTTCTTTAGGAGGCACTGGGAACCGAACCCAGGAACTCCCATTTGGTAGGCAGGCACCCAACTTCTAGGAGATTTAGAGTATTGTTTCTTATATTTAGGTCTTTGATCCATTTTGAGTTAATTTTTTGAATATGGTGTGAAATAGGAATCCTTCTTTTTACTTTTGCATGTGACTGTCTGGTTTTCCCAGCACCATTTGTTGAAGTGAGTTTTCTTTCCCAATTGAGTGGACTTGGATAACTGTGTCAAAAATCAATTGCCTATTTGGTTCCTCAGGAAGCTAAATATAGAACTGCCATATGATCCGGCAATCCCTCTACTAGAAATATATCCAGAAGAACTGAAACAGTGATGTGAACAGACATTTGCATACCAATGTTCATAGCAGCATTATTCACAATTGCCACAAGATGGAAACAATCCAAATGTCCATCAACTTATGAATGGATAAACAAAATATGGTATATACTTAAGATGGAATATTATGCTGCTATAAGAAGAAATGAAATTGGGACACATATGATAACATGGATGAACCTTGAGGACATTATGCTGAGTGAAATAAGCCAGAATCAAAAGGACAAATATTGTATGGTCTCACTAATATGAACTAAATATGAAGAATAAACACATAGAGTTAAAACCTAGAGTATAGGTTACTACGAGATAGAATGAAGGCTGAGAAGGTGTACTGATGCTTAATATATGTAGAATTTCAATTAGTTTGACTGTAAAAATTTGTGGAAATGGATGGAGTTGATGGCAACACATTATAACTAACATGGCTGGTTTATAAATGAGACTGTGGCTGTAAAGGGTGGTCTAGGAATGTAAATGTCAATCAAAAGAAAGCTAGAGAATAATTTTAGGACTGAATAACATAGTGAACCCAGGGGTGCATGAGGATTGTGTTTAATAATACAAATAGAAGAATATTGTTCTATGAACTATAACAAATGTATGCCACTATTATAAGTTGGTAAGAATATGGGGATGCATGGTAAAAACATAATTAATGTAACTTATGGACTATAGTTAGCAGCAATATTGTAATATTCATGCATCAATATCAAAGAAGGTATCAACACTAAGGGCCAATAATAGGGAGGTATGGGATTTTTTCTTTTGGACTAAGGAAAACTTTCAAAAATTTACTGAGGCAATGAGTGCACAACTCTATGATGAAAATGAGAGCCACAGAGTATGCACTTTGGATAAATTGTACAAGGTATGGGACTGTATAATACAGTGAACCATGTGCTGGGAGATGGACTGTGGCTAAAAGTACAAATATGAGAGTGTTCTCTCAGGAACCATAACACATGTACAATATTAATACATGGTATTAATAATGGGGGTATATGGAAAATATACAAATGTACGCCATGGATAATAGTGGTAATAGTGTGATGGTGTTCTTTCATAACCTGTAACAAATGTTCCACAACAATATAAGGTGTTGGTGGAGGTGTATTATATGGGAATCTGCACATTATGCATGATTGTTTTGTAATCTCACAACTTCTTTAAAAAATGAAAAATCTACTTTTCCATATTCAAAAAACCCCCAAAATCCAATAGGACAATGGAGATGGTAAGGTAGTGATGGTGATGATGCGGAAGGGGAGACAAGATGGTTTCTCCCATATAGACGAACAATAGATAAAATTAAACAACATTAAAATGTGACTGAAAGCAAAGCTTAAGATCAGGAACAAGACAAGGATGCCCACTGTCACCACTGTTATTCAACAAGCTGGAAATTCTTGCCAGAGCAATTAGGCAAGAAAAAGAAATAATAGCCATCCTAATTAGAATGGAAGATTTCCCTATTTGCAGATGACATGATCCTATGTACAGAAAATTCTGAAAAATATACAACAAAGCCCCTAGTGCTAATATATGAATTTGGCAAAGTTGCAGGATACCAGATCAACAACCAGTAATATGTAGTGTTTCTATACACAAACAATGAACAATTGGAAGATGAAATAAAGATAAAAATTCCATTTATAATAGTAACAAAAGAATAAAATATCTAAGAATAAATATTAGAGGATGTAAAGAACTTTTAGCCATGGATGTAAAGGACTTTTACAGTGAAAACTACAAAACATTACTAAAAGAAATCAAAGAAGACCTAAATAAATGGAAGGACCTTCTGTGTTTTTGAACTAAATATTGCCAAAACGTCAATCCTATCTAAACCAATTTATAGATTCAATGTAATCCCAATCAAAATTCCAACAACCTTCTTTGCAGAAATGGGAAAGCCAATTATGAAATATATATGTCCTTCTGAAAGCACTACACCCAACCCAAGGAACAGAGAGTGTCTGCAAGTGCAAGCAAGATAGTTTCATCCATCTGCCCCATAGGATCCAAGTTCCCTCTCAATTAGAAGCAGAGTGGGCATCACCATCCCAAGGTCCTCAAGATTGGGAAATGAACAATGGACTAAAATAGACTGATTATTATTTTTTTTGTTATGGTGAATTCTTTTTTTTTAAACTTTATTTTTTACATTAATAATTGAAAATATAAGCAATTAAAAACTAAAAAGTAAACACAGAAGAATAAATGCATACTCTTCTCAATTAAATGTACTAGATATATATGATTTTTTTTTGAATCAAACAATATGTTACACAATATATTTGGTTCATAGTAAGGCAAGGTTCATATGTCACAATATATATGGTTCATATGTCTGGCTTGATTCACTCAACATAATGTCCTGCAGGTTCATCCATGTTGTCATATGCTTTACGACTTCATTTCTTCTTACAGCTGCCTAATATTCCATCGTGTGAATAGACCACAGTTTGTTTATCCATTCATCTGTTGATGGACACCTGGGATGTTTCCAACTTTTGGCAATCATGAATAATGTTGCTATGAACATAGGTATGCAGACTTCTGTTTGTGTCACTGCTCTCAGTTCTTCTGGGTATATACCCAGTAGTGGTATTGCTGGGTCACATGGCAAGTCTATATTCAACTTCTTTAGGAATTGCCAAACAGTCCTCCATAGTGACTGTACCTTTCTGCATTCCCACCAACAGTGAAGAAGTGTTCCTATCTCTCCACATCCTCTCCAACACTTGTTCTCTGTCTTTTTAATAGTGGCCATTCTTATAGGTGTGAAATGATATCTCATTGTAGTTTTGATTTGCATTTCCCTAATCATGAGTGATGTTGAGCATTTCTTCATGTGCTTTTTTGCCATTTGTATTTCTTCTTTGGAGAAATGTCTATTCAAGTCTTTTGTCCATTTTTAATGGGATCATTTGTCTTTTCACTGTTGAGTTGTAACATCTCTTTATATATCCTGGATATTAAACCCTTATCGGATATGTGATTTCCAAATATTTTTTTCCCATTGAGTTGGCTGCCTTTTCACCTTTTTGACAAAGTCCTGTGAGGTACAAAAGTGTTTAATTTTGAGGAGGTCCCATTTATCTATATATTTTTTTTTGTTGGACATGTTTTGGGTGTAAGGTCGAAGAAACCACCCACCTACTACAAGGACTTGAAGATGTTTCCCTACATTTTCTTCTAGGAGTTTAATGGTCTTGAATTTTATATTTAGATCTTTGATCCATTTTGAGTTGATTCTTGTATAGGAGGTGAGATAGGGGTCCTCTTTCATTCTTTTGGTTATAGATATCTAGCTCTCTGAAAACCATTTGTTGAAGTGACTGTTTTCTCCTGTTAACATGGACTGGGTAGGTTTGTCAAAAACCAGTTGACTGTATAGGTGAGGGTTTATTTCTGGGTTCTTGATTCTATTCCACTGATCGATGTGTCTGTCTTTATGCCAGCACCATACTGTTTTGACCACTGTAGCTTTGTAATATGTTTGAAGATCAGGCAGTGAAATTCCTCCCACATCACTCTCTTTTTTAGAATGTTTTTGTCTATTCAGTTGCACTTACCCTTCCAAATGAATTTGATAATTGCCTTTTCTAATTCTGTAAAGTAAGATGTTGGGATTTTGATTGGTATTGCATTGAATCTATAGATCAGTTTAGGTAAGATTGACATCTTCATGATATTTATTCTTTCAATCCATGAACATGGAATGCCTCTCCATTTGTTTAGGTCTTTTAAAATTTCTTTTAGCATTGTTTTGTAGTTTTCTAGATATAGATCCTGGACTGGTTTGGTTAAATTAACTCCTAGGTATTTGAATCTTTTTGTTGCTATTGAAAATGGAATTTTTCCCGATTTCCTCTCAGATTGTTCATTAGTAGTGTACAAAAACATTACCGATTTTTGTGTATTGATCTTGTATCCTGCCACTTAGCTAAACTCATTTGTTAGCTCGAGTAGCCTTGTCATGGATACTTCAGGATTTCTAAGTACAGGATCATGTCATCCACAAACAGTGAAAGTTTTACTTCCTCTTCCTATTAGGATGCCTTTCATTTTTTTTTTTCTTGTCTAATTGCCCTAGCTAGAACTTCCAGTACAATATTGAATAACAATGGTGACATTGTTATTGTTCCCTTGTCTTGTTCCCCATCTTAGAGGGAAAGCTTTCAACCTTTCCCCATTGAGTACGATGATGGCTGTGGGTTTTTCATATATGCCTTTCATCATATTGAGGAATTTTCCTTCCATTCCTATTTTTTGCAGTGTTTTATTTTTTTTATCAGGAAAGGATGCTGTATTTTGTCAAATGCTTTTTCTGTGTCTATAGAGATGCATGTGGTTTTTCCCTTCAATTTGTTAATGTGGTGTATTACATTGATTGCTTTTCTTATGCTGAACCTACCTTGCATACCAGGAATAAATCCCGCTTGGTCATGATGTTTAAGTCTTTTGATATGCTGTTGGATTTTATTTGCAAGTATTTTGTTGAGAATTTTTGTATCTTATGTTCGTTAGAGAATTTTCTGTAATTTTCTTTTCTTGTAGTATCTTTATCTGGCTTTGGTATTAGGGTGATGTTGACTTCATAAAATGTTTTGGGCAATTTTCCCTCCTCTTCAATTTTTTGGAAGAGTTTAAACAGGATTGGTGTTAATTCTTTTCTAAATGCTTGGTAGAATTCACCTGTGAAGCCATCTAGTTCTGGAATTTTCTTTGCTGGGAGATTTTTGATGATGGATTCAATCTCCTTAAATGTGATTGGTTTGTTAAGTTCTTGTATTTCTTGTAGCGTCATTGTAGGTTGGTTGTACATTTCTAGGAATTTGTCCATTTCATCTAGGTTGTCTAGTTTGCTGGCATATAGTTTCTCATAATATCCTCTTATGATTCTTTTTATTTCTGTGAGGTCATTTGTAACTTCCCCCCTTTCATTTCTGATTATATTTATTTGCATCTTCCTCTTTTTTTTTCTTTGTTAATCTAGCTAGGGGTTTGTCAATTTTATTGATCTTCTCAAAGAACCAGCTTTTGGTTTTGTTGATTTTCTCTATTGTTGTTTTTGTTCTCATTTTCATTTATTTCTGCTCTAATCTTTATTATTTCTTTCCTTCTTGTTTTGGGATTGGTTTGCTGTTCTTTTTCTTGTTTCTCTAGTTGTTCACTTAAGTCTTTGAGTTCAGCTCTTTCTTCTTTTTTAATATGGGCATTTAGGGTTATAAATTTTCCTCTCAAGACTGCCTTCGCTCTATCCCATAAATTTTGATACGTTGTGTTCTCATTTTCATTTATCTTAATATATTTACTGATTTCCCTTCCAATTTCTTCTTTGACCCACTGATTATTTAGAAATATGTTGCTCAGCCTCCACACATTTACTTTTTTCGTATTATTGATTTCCGGTTTCATTCCATTATGATCTGAGAATGTGCTTTGTATGATTTCAATCTTTTTATATTTACTGAGAACTGCATTGTGACCTAACTTGTATTCTATCCTGGAGAAAGATCCATGGGCATTTGAGAAGAACGTGTAACCCACTGAGCAGGATGCAGTGTTCTGTATATGTCTGTTAGGTCTAACTTGTTTATCATGTTGTTCAAGTTCTCTGTTTCCTTGTTGATCTCCTGTCTAGTTGTTCTATCTAATGATGTGTGTGGGATGTTGAAGTCTCCAATGATTATTGTAGAAATGCCTATTTCTCCCTTCAGTTTTACCAGAGTTTGTCTCATGTATTTGGGGCACTCTGGTTAGGTGCATAGTTATTTATGTCTGTTATATTTTCCTGGTGGATCATCCCTTTTATTAATATATAATGGCCTTCTGTATCTCTTATAACTTTTTTGCCTTTAAAGTCTGTTTGGTCTAATATTGGTACAGCTATCCCTGCTCTTTTCTCTTTACTATTTGCATGGAGTATATTTTCCCAACATTTTACTTTCAGCTGATTTGTATCCTTGGTTCTAATGTGAGTTTCTCCTAAGCAGCATATGGATGGCTGATGTTTTTTTTTTTTTTCATCCATTCTATCAGCCTGTGTCTTTTGATTGGGGATTTTAATCCATTCACATTCAATGATATTACTGTAAGTGCACTATTTACTTCCTCCATTTTATTCTTTGGTTTTCATATGCCATCTTATTTTTGTCTGTCTTTTTACTCTTTTGATTATCCTTTCTGCTATTTTTTCTTCTATACTCTCCTCCAATCCTCTCTCTCCTGTCTTTTTCTTTCAGGTTCTAAGGCTTCCTTTAATATTTCCTGCAAAGGTGGATTCTTTTTTTGCAAACTCTGTTAGTTCTGTTTATTTGTGAATATTTTATACTTGCCTTCGTATTTGAAGGGCAGTTTTGCTGGATAAAGAATTCTTGGCTGCTAGTTTTTCTCTTTCAGTTTCCTGATTGTATCATACCACTGTCTCCTCGCCTCCATGGTTTCTGAAGAGTAATCTGCACTAGGTCTTACTGGACATCGCTTGTATGTGATGGCTTGCTTCTCCCTTGCAGCTCTGAGAATTTTCTCATTAACTTTGACATTTGACATTCTGAGTAGTATGTGTCTTGGCATAGGTCTATTTGGATTTATTCTGATTGGGGTACGGTGTGCTTCTTGGACATGTAAGTTCATTTCTTTCGTGAGAGTTGGGAAATTTTCAGCTATTATTTCCTCAAATACTCTTTCTGCCCCTTTTCCTTTTTCTCCTCCATCTGGAACTCCCATGACACATATGTTGTTGCATTTTGTGTTGTCATTCAACTCTCTGAGCCCCTGCTCAAATTTTTCCATTATTTTCTCTCTGTTCTTTTCTCTCTTCAACTTTAGCTGTTCTGTCTTCAGTATCACTTGTTCTTTCTTCTATCATTTCAAGTCTACTGTTGTATGCCTTAAATGTGTTTTTGATCTCACCTGTTGTGTCTTTCATTCCCATGAGCTCTGTTATTTTTCTGTTCAGGGTTTCAAATTCTTCTTTGCATTCACTCGATGTCTTCTTGATGCCATTTACCTCATTGACTATATTGTCTTTCAACTCATTAATTTGATTTTGGAAATTTGTGCATATATCGCTGATTATCTCTTCTGGGCCTTTAATGTATTCCTTTTCTTGGGCCATGTCTTCTGTTTTCTTAGTATGGCTCATAATTTTTTGCTGATATCTAGATATCTGATTAGGATATAGTTTACTCAGATGCTCAATTTCTTTCTCTTTTGTAGGAATTTAGTGGCAGGAGGCTGTGAGTTACAACTGCTCTTTGATTTTTTGACTCAACCTGAATTGTTAGGATTGTCCTGATGGTTGCTCAAAACTGGGCACTGGACCCAGTAATTGGTTGTAGGGTTACTTCCTAGGGCCTTGGGCAGGGAGGGTATAGAGGCAGGAAAAAGCTTCTCCTACTTCTTTTTAATTTTCTTGTGTACACTTCCTTGATCTGCCAGGAGATGGTGCTCTTTAGCAGCTCTCAGTTCAATGCCTGGTCAGAGTGTATTTGTTGCAACACAGACCAGATCAATGTGATAGATCTTCCTGTCTAGAGGCTAGGAGCCTTGTAATTCAAACTTTCTCTGAGACAGTTCTCTAGCCTTCTCTGGCAGCCCCCACCTTTTTCCTGTCTAGGAAATATTTCCACTCCCCTCTGAGTCCTCAACAATCAGTCCCTATTAGTAGAGGAGGAGATTGGGAGAATTGTATATCTTTAGCCCTTTGCAGGCTCCAAGGCAAACAATGGCACAACCCCACCTGGCCTGGAAGGGCTCTTGGGACACAGCAGACAAAATTTGTGAGTCAAAAGCTGAGTCAGCCTTAGGCTGTGTCCCTCTCTCTCCCCTTTCCCAGGAGCGTCCTCATCAATTAGTCTTACCTAGAAGAGAGGGAGATTTCGAAGGTTGGATTTCTCCAGTCCTTCGCTGGCTCCCAGGGCAAACCACTGTGTGGTCTCACCTGGCCTGGAAGGGCTCGTGGGGCACAGCAGACCAATTTTGTAGGTAAGAAGCTGAGTCCACCTTAGGCTGTGTCCCTCTCTCTCCCCTTTCCTTGGGTGGTAGATCCCCAGAGTCCCCTTTGTCTATAGTCAGAGGCCCAGAGGCCCGAGAATTCTAAAGTGTATTTGGTGTGGGAGAGGGTGCTGGTGGCAGCAGCTGCTGGTTTCAACTCACTGTTCCATTGGCATGATTTCCCTCCTTTGTCCCTCTCTCCTCTGGGTGGTGTACAGCCTTCACTTGCTATCCTAAACCCTAGAAGATCTATTTCAGAGCTGTTTCAGCCTGTCCTCTAGCTATTTTTCTGGAAGAGAAGAGATTCCCATGTCTTACTAGTCTGCCATCTTCCTGGAAGTTGGTGAATTCTTTACAACAAATTTTTTTTTGACCGTGGGGATGGGTGAGTTTAAATTTTGTAGGGCAGGCCACAAGCTGGGAATTCCTATGATGTTTTTCAGTGAATTCCCCAGGAGAAGCTGGCTGAAGCAGCGATGGAAATTCTCCCTTCTAGACTTATTATTATTCTAGCAATTGAAGAACTCATATCATTGATATAAGGGCAGTGACCACCAGAGGTTCTGAGGGATGGGAAAGGGAAGAATGAGTGTAATATGGAGGCATTTTTGGGACATTGGAGTTGTCCTGCATGACATTGCATGACAGATACAGGTCATTGTATATTTTGTCATAACCTACAAAATTGTGCAGGACAGGGTGTAAATTATAATGTAAATCATAATCCATAGTTAGTAGCAGTGCTTCAATATGTGTTCATCAGTTGTAACAAATGCACCACACTAATGAGAGATGTTGATGTCCAAAAGTGTGGGAGGGGGAAGGAGTGGGGCATATGGGAATCCCTCTTATTTTTAAATATAACATTTATTCTAAAGCTTCTTTAAAAAAAAATTATATGGAGGGGTAAGGGGCTGCAAATAGCTAAAGCCATCTTTAAAAAGAAGATTGAAGTTGAAGGACTCACACTTCCTGATCTTAAGAACTTATTACAAAATCACAGTAATCAAAACAGCATATTATTGGTACAAGGACAGATATATAGACCAATGGAATAGGCTTGAGAGCTCAGAAATCAGTCCTCACATTTATGGCCAACTGATTTTTTTTTTTTTTTAGGATTTCACAGCTTTATTGAGAGATTCATGAATCAAGCAACATCCTTTTCAGAAAGTGGAAGGGAGTTCCCTCAACTAATTTTTGACAAGGTGATAAAGACTGCTCAATTGGGAAAGAATAATCTCTTCAACAAATGGTCCTGGGAAAACTGGATTTCCATTTGAAAAAAAGAAGAAGGAGGATTCTACCTCACATCATATACTACAAAAATCAACTCAAAATGGATTAAAGACCTTAATATAAAGATAGAACTACCAAACTCCTAGAAGAAATCATAGGGAAGCATCTTCAGAACCTTGTGTTAGCCAATGGTTTCTCAGAATTTACACCCAAAGAAAAGTAAGAAAAGAAAAATAGATAAATGGGACCTCCTCAAAATTAAAAACTTTTGTGCTTCAAAGGACCTTATCATGAAAGTAAAATAACAACTTACATAATGGGAGAAAATATTTGGAAACCACATATCCGATAAATGTTTAATATCCAGAATATATAAAGAAATCCTTCAAGTTAACAATAAAAGACAAACAACTCAATTTAAAAATGGGCAAAAGATTTGAGTGGACATATCTCCAAAGAAGATATACAAATGGCCAGAAAGCACATGGAAGATGCTCAACATCATTAGCCGTCAGGGAAATGAGATACCATTTCATATCCATTAGAATGGCTGCTATTTAAAAAAAAAACAACAACCAGAAGACAACCAGTGTTGAAGAAGATGCAGAGAAATAAGAGCACCCATTCATTGCTGGTGGGAATGTAAAGCAGCACAGCTGCTGTGAAAGACAGTTTTGTGGTTCCTCGGAAAGCAAGTATAGCTAATAGGTATATACCCAAAAGAATTGAAAGCAAGGGCTTGACCAGGTTGCCCATCGATGTTCATGTGGCATTATTCACAATTGCCAAAGGATGGAAGCAACCCAAATGTCCACAAACAGATGAATGGATAAACAAAATGTGGTATATATATATATATATATATATACCATGGGATATTAGCCATAAAAATGAACGAAGTCCTATACGTGCGACAACATAGATGAACCTTGAAGATATCATGCTGAATGAAATAAGACAGACACAAAAGAACTGATCTCACTGATTTGAAATAATTAGAATTAGCAAACTCATAGAGTCAGTATCTAGAATATAGACTACCAGGGGATGGGGTGGAGATAGGGAATGAAAAGGTGAGGTTTAAAATGTACAGGGCTCCTATTTGGAATGAAGGAAATGTTTTAGTAATGGATGGTGGTGATGGTAGCACAATGTTGTGAATGCAATTAACAGCATTGAAATATATATCTGAATATGATTAAAGGGGGAAATATTAGATTTTTTTGGGTAACAGAATAAAAAAAAAAAAATCCATGATCTACCTACACAGTGAATCCTAAGTTAAACCATGGACTTTAGTTAATAGTATAATTAGAAAAATGTGCTATCATCAATGTAACAAATGTTCCATACCAATCCAAGTTGTTGTTGGTGGGACAGGGTATGGGAATCCTATATTTTTTACATTATTTTTCTATAAACCCACAACCTCTCTAATAAAGAAAATAAAGTTCATATTAAAAAAATCAATTGGCCATTGATGCAAAGGTTTATTTCTGAACTCTCAATTTTATCCCATTTTTCCATATATATATCCCTGTGCCAGACCATACTGTTTTGACCACCATACCTTTGTAATAGCTTTTTTTAAAAAAAGATTTATTTTATTTATTCCCCCTTTGTTGTTTTTGTGTTCGTTGTCTGCTCTCTGTGTCCATTCCTAGTGTGCTGTCATGTCTGCTCATCTTCTCATCTTCTCTTTAGGAGGCACTGGGAACTGATCCTGGGGCTTTCCAATGTAGGAGAGAGGCATGCAATAGCTTGAGCCACCTCAGCTTCCTGGTTTGTTGTGTCTCTCATCTATCCTCTTTGTCTCTTTTTTTGTTGCATCATCTCTCTGCGCGGGCCAGCTCTCCGCGCGGGCCAGCTCACTTTCACCAGGAGGCCCTGGGAAATGAACCTGGGACCTTCTATATGGTAGATGGGAGCCCAATCACTTGAGCCACATCCGCTTCCCTATAATAGTTTTCATATCAGGAAGTGTGAGTCCTCCAACTTCATTCTTCTTTTTTATAATGGTTTTGG
The DNA here is from genome assembly GCA_026826555.1 of Tolypeutes matacus. Classification (NCBI taxonomy): domain Eukaryota; kingdom Metazoa; phylum Chordata; class Mammalia; order Cingulata; family Chlamyphoridae; genus Tolypeutes; species Tolypeutes matacus. The sequence goes on along the minus strand of JAKSZT010054030.1, from coordinate 228,042 downwards.
TTTCCAAATAAATTTGATGATTTGCTTTTCCATTTCTGTAAAGTAGGCTGTTGGAATTTTGATTGGGATTTGTATTAGTCAGCTAAAAGGGTGCTGATGCAGTATACCAGAAATCTGTTGGTTTTTATAAAGGGTATTTATTTGGGGTAGAAGCTTACAGTTACCATACCATAAAGCACAAGTTTCTTCCTTCACCAAAGTCTATTGCCACGTGCTGAAGCAAGGCACTGCCAATGTTTGCCAGGATTCAGGCTTCTTGTCTTCCTCTCTTCCCAGGGCTCTATTTCTCTCTGGGCTTAGCGCCTCTGTTTCCTCCACAAGGCTCTCTAGGCTTTGCCTCTCTCCACAAGGCCAGCTGTAGACTTTCAGGCGAATGGCTCATCTCTCTCCCTAGGCCTTCTCTTCTTCTTCCTCACGACCCAGCTCCCCTCCATCTGCTCTTCTCCCTGGGCTCCAGAATCATAACCCCAACATCAAAACTACTCCAACTCTGTCCTTTGCCATGCCTTTTATATTTGATTCCTCACCCAACAAGGAGTGGGGCTCAATGCCCTACTGAGGTGGCACAGTCAATGCCCTAATCATAACTTAATCATGCCCAGATTAACAGACCAGTTTACAAGCATAATCCATTATCTATTTTTGGAATTCATAACTGTATCAAACTGCCAAACTGCTACAGGATTGGATTGAAAGTTTAAATTATTTTTGATAGAATTGATATCTTAACAATATTTAGTCTTCCAATCCATGAGCATGGGATGTCCTTCCATTTAGATCTTCTTTGATTCATATGAGCAAATCTTTGTAGTTTTCCGTGTATTAATATAAGTTCCTTATATCTGTAGTTAAATTTGTTCTTGCATATGTCATTGTTTTAGTTGCTATTATAAATGGAATTTATTTTCTTGATTTCTTCTCAGATTGCTCATTACTAGTGTATAGAAACACTACTGATTTTTGCATATCGATCTTGTACCCCATCACATTGCTGAATTCATGTATTAGCTCTAGTAGGTTTGTTGATTTTTTGGGACTTTATATATATAGGATCATGTCATCTGCAAATGGTGAAAGTTTTACATCTTCCTTTTGATGCTTTTCATTTAATTTTCTTGCCTAATTGCTCTGGCAAGAACTTCCTTTACATTGTTGGATAACAGTAGTGACAGAGGGCATCCTTGCCTTGTACCAAATCTTAGAGGGAAAGCATTCAGTCATTCACGATTGAGTATGATGTTAGCTGTAGGTTTTTCATATATGCCTTTTTTTTTTTTCTTTTTGAAAATAATAGCTAAGGTTTATTTTTGTTATAAGCAGAAAGTACTAAAAGACTTTCAGGAAAAATAGATAAGAACTTAAAAGTTTGTCAAAACATTAAACAGTGAATATTATTTTAATTTTAGGATACATTATTTTTTATCAAATTTTATTTTTATTGAAACATATAAAAATAATTTGCTGTTGTAAATTAAAGCTTTGTTTCTTAAGGAAAATAATTTCAGCACCATAAATCTTTCTTAGTGTTTAGAGCTTGCATGTGTGTACAGAGTGGAACACTATGGCATTGCATTATAAACATCAAAAATAAATCTCTTCACCACACTTTAGATTTGATAACTCTTAGAAGGACAAGCTTTAGTAATGGATAGTTTTGAGGGGCTTCCATCCAATGAAGATAAGAACAAATATTGTGCCCCACCATAATGAGTGACAATAGGTTATAAGTTCACTTATTTTTTACCACATTATGCTATCCACAGCATAAAATCAAGAGATATAGAAAAACAATGCATGATACTAGGAGAAAAGCTAAAAACACTAGCATCAATCTAGATGGGAAAAATATATATTAAAGAGATTACAAGGCCAAAATGAAAGAGAATTTAAATACAATTTTTGCAATAAAGAAAGTGACAAAGCAAATAGTTACCACAGCTTATTCTGTATTTTTAAAAGAGCAGGTGTCTGATGATTTCAGCCTTTTAGACTGAATTTGTCAATCCCAATTTTTAAAAAAAAATTATTTATTTTTTATTGTGGGTAAAAATCAAAATTTTCACAATACATACCAATATTTGTAAAATGACATATAAATATATATGCATATATGTGCGTTTGCTTACAAAAATGCTATTTATATATATATAAATATATTTTAACAGGTGCTTAGATTACCTAAAACATTACATGGAATCCACTGGGATTCCCATGTTCCCCACCTCCCACACCTCCCACCACATCCCACACAAACATCTCCCACAAGTGTGGCCCACCACCCTCAATGGACTTACACATCCTGGGGCCTTGCCACCAACCATAGACCACAGTTCACATGGTAGACCACACTCTCTCCCACACAGTTCTAAGTGGTGTGTGCTGATTTAAAATGGCCTACATCCGTTGCCACAATGGTACTCAGGACAACCTCCAAATCCCAAAGAAGCCCCTGTATTTCAACTGCTAGTCCCCTCCCTGCCCCAAAAGTGTCAAGTGGCCACTGGCTCCACCTCATTGTTATAATTTCTTCCATTGCTAGAATCACCATATGTGTACAACAGACTTCCATCAAGTCGACTCTAGTCCATAGTTCTTCCCCCAGTCCTGAGGGGACTGGGATGGTGATGTCCACTCCACCTCCAAGTGAGAGAGGGCTTATAGCCCATGGATATGGTGGGTGGGATGATCCTGCCTGCAGATGCAGGCCCTCTCCATTCCCTGGGATGGCTGTTGCCCATCGTTGTCTCCTCGTCAGGTGACTTGGATGAGTCCATTGAGCTGTAGGGAAGGAGTTGCAGCTCCACCAAGATTCCACGCACACCTGGCACATAGGTAGGCCAGAGGCTGCAGTCTCTGGAAGTATACCTAAAAACTTCAGCATCACATATAGGTTTGAATAGAAGGGACTGATGAATCATGTGCAGGGAGGACTTATTTGAGTCCAATTCTGTCACTCTCAGGAGCACAGATTCCAAAATAGAGCCCACTGATACGGCATCAGTCTCTGGTGCTATCCCCCCCTTATATAGGACCAGGGTGTCTCCAGAGCTCTCAGGAGCCCCTCTGTGTGGGGTGATAGGCACTTAGATGTTCTATGAGCTCCTACTGAGGAGTGCGTAAGAGTTATCTCTGGGATGACCTCCCAACTCTCTTTGAAGTCTCTTAGCCACTTGAACTCATTTGTCTTTACCTTTTCCCCCTTTTATTCAAGGTCTTTTTCCAGTTGTGTTGCCAGTTAGCACTTGATATTAATCTCTCATTGCCAGGGATGCTCATCCCTGGGAGTCATGTCCCACGTTGGGGGGAAGGTAATGCAATCATATGCTGAGTTTGGCTTAGAGAGAGGCCACATTTGAACAACAAGTAGGCTCTCAGGTGGCAACCCTAAGGCACCCCACAACTGCAGGCTAAGTCTCAGTTACAAGGGCAAAGACTCACAAGGGTAGTCATCAATAAAAAGAACACATCAGTGGGTCATCCTCTTTTGACAGACACTGTCCCTGCACTGAGAGGCCTATTGCTGCTCCCTTGGAGACTGTGGCAGAGCTCTCCAGGCTAGGAATTCAGATTCCCTCATTTATTGTGTGATTGTCCACCCATCATGACCATGCCTCATCTTTTGATCTTTTGAATGATTTTGTATATCTTTCATGTATATTCGGATAAACTAATTCCCATGAAATCCCCCTCCCAGACACCCCCCACCAATCCCCTGCAGTACCCATTGTAACACTTCTATGATCCAAATCCTCCATGAACATGTAGTCCATAAAATAATCAAAAACACTTACTAGGAAAAAGAAACAACTATGATAAGCTTACATGCAAGAGACAAACATAAGGAAACTCAGGGGAAAAAAAAAAAGAGAAGAAAAAAAAAGAACAAGAAAAAAAACACAAATAAATAAAAAACAAAACAAAACAAAATATAATTAGCGGAATGGGACATTAAAAAAAATGGACAAAAAAGCAAAGGAAATGCCTTTAAATATATATATATATATATATTTATTTTTTCCTTTCTCTTTTCTTCTTTTTCCTTCCTTTTATCACTGTGTTATCGGATGTCCCATGTGCCGTGACACCTTCCCCCTCTCAATCCCCATTGTCTTCCAATTTTTCATTTAATTTTCAAAGAAGTTTTAGGTCACAGCAAAGTCACACATGGAGTGCCGGAGACTCCCAGATACCAAACCACACCATGTTCCCAACCCCATATTAAGCGCCCCCCCCCTTTTTTTGGATGTTAGCATTGTTATAACTGTTAAACAGAAAGCAAAATATAGCAACTAAACATTGTCAATGATTTACAGTATAGTTTACAATTTAGATGATACAGTTTAATAATTTTGATGATATTTACCATGTCCTGTGTCCATTACTGTAAGGTAATGAAAAACCTTCCCCATGACCACCAAACACCCCATTAAATCTTGACTGTTTCCTTCCCCCCAGCCCCCCAGGGCCCATGATGCCACCCTATCCCAACCCATGGAATGTCAAGATTCACAGTTACATGCCCTGGGAATTTGAACCTGCCCTTCCTAATCCACCCACCCACCAGTGCTGCACCACCAAACCCAGGAACACCACCACTCATCTGCCCCATCCCCAACATGCAACCACACTCTATCCCTTTACCATAGATTATGTCCATATGGGTGATGGCTCAAAGCCTGCTCTTCTCTTACTCTCCCTTGTTAACCTATCTTTCAGACAATGGTTCTCAGAGACTGCTCACTTTCCTCAGTTCAGATCAGTGAGGTCATATACTGTTCATCCTTCAGTGCCTGGCTTGCTTCACTCAACATAAGGTCTTCAAGATTCATCTACGTTATTCCATGTGTTAGCACTTTGTTCCTTCTTACAGCTGAGTAATATTCCATTGTATGTATGTACCACAGTTTGCTTATCCATTCATCTGTTGATGGGCACCGGGGCTGATTCCAACTTTTGGCAATGGTGAACAATGCCGCTATGAACATTGGTGTGTATATATCTGTCTGTGTCTTTGCTTTCAGTTCTTCTGGGTATATACCCAGCAGTGGAATTGCTGGATTATATGGAAGATGTATTGTTAGTTTTCTGTGGAACCGCCAAACTGTCCTCCGTAGTGGCTGGGCCATACCACAGTCCCACCAGCAGTGGATGAGGGTTCGTATTCCTCCACATCCTCTCCAACATTTAGTGTCTCCTGTTTTTTTAATAGCTGCCATTCTGATGGGTGTAAGATGGTATCTCATTGTAATTTCGATTTGCATTTCCCTGATAGCAAGTGATGTTGAGCATTTTTTCATGTGCTTTTTAGCCATTTGTATTTCTTCCTTGGAGAAGTGTCTTTTCAGGTCACTTGCCCATTTTTTAAGTGGGTTGTTTGTCCTTTTATTTTCAAGGTGTAGGATTTCTTTATATATGCAGGATATTAGGCTCCTATCAGATATATGGTTGCCAAATATTTTCTCCCATTGGGTAGGCTGCCTTTTTATTTTCTTTTTTTTTATTTATTTATTTATTTATTTATTTATTTATTTATTTATTTATTTATTTATTTTTATTATTTTTATTTTTTTTATTATGGGTAAAAATAAAAATTCTCACAATACATACAAACATTTGTAAAATGATATATAAATATATATGCATATATGTGTATTTGCTTACAAAAATGTTATTTTTTATATATATATATACATATATTTTAAGAGGTGCTTAGATTACCTAAAATATTATACGGAACCCACTCGGATTCCCATGTTGCCCACCTCCCACACCTCCCACCACATCCAACACAAACATCTCCCATAGTGTGGCCCACCAACCTCAATGAACTTACACCTCCTGGAGCCTTGCCACCAACCATAGACCACAGTTCACACTGTAGACCACACTCTCTCCCACTCAGTTCTGAGAGGTGTGTGCTGATTTAAAATGGCCTACATCCATTGCCACAACAGTACTCAGGACAACCTCCAACTCCCAAAGAAACCCCTGTATTTCAACTGCTCATCCCCTCCCTACCCAAAAAACTGTCAAGTGGCCACTGGCTCCACCTCATTGTTATAATT
>JAKSZT010054030.1:155545-216977 GCA_026826555.1 Tolypeutes matacus | reverse complement strand
TTTCTTCTTTCATCAATGTCGGCTGTTTGTGGGTTTCTAGAAACTTGTCCATTTCCTCTAAATTGTCATTCTTGTTGGCATATAATTTTTCAAAGTATCCTCTTATGATACTCTTTATTTCTGTGGGGTAACTAGTGATATCACCTTGCTCATTCCTTATTTTATGTATTTGCATCTGTTCTCTCTTTTTCTTTGTTAGTCTGGCTAAGGGTTTGTCAATTTTATTGATATTCTCAAAGAACCAGCTTTTGGTTTTGTTTATTGTTTCCAGTGCTTTCTTATTCTCTATTTCATTTAGTTCTGCTCTAATCTTTGTTATTTCCTTCTTTCTACTTCCTTTAGGTTTAGTTTGTTGTTGTTTTTCCAATTCCTCCAAGTATGCAGTTAGGTCTTCAATTTTAGCTCTTTCTTCTTTTTTAATATGTGAATTTATGGCTATGAACTTCCCTCTCAGAACTGCTTTCGCTGCATCCCATACGTTTTGATATGTTGTGTTGTCGTTTTCATTGGTTTCAAGGCAGTCACTGATTTCTTTTGCGATTTCCTCTTTGACCCACTGTTTGTCTAAGAGTGTGTTGTTTAACTTCCATATCCTTGTGCCTAACCTGTTTCTCTGGCTCTTAGTGATTTCCAATTTCATTCCGTTGTGGTCAGAGAAATTACTTTGTATAATCTCAATCTTTCTGAATTCATTGAGTGTTGCTCTGTGGCCTAGCATGTGGTCTATTTTGGAGTATGTTCCATGTGCACTCGAGAAGAATGTAAACCCCACTGTATTTGGGTGTAGTGTTCTGTATATGTCTATTAAGTCCAGGTCTTCTAATATATTGTTGAGTGCCTTAGTTTCTTTATTGATTCTCTTTCTAGATGTTCTGTCTAATGATGATAGTGGTGTGCTGAAGTCCCCTGCTATAATTATAGAGGCAGTTATTTCTCCTCTTAGTTTTTCCAGAGTTTGCTGCACGTATTTTGAGGCACCACGGTTAGGTGCGTAAATGTTGATGATTGTTCTCTCTTCTTGAGAGATTACTCCTTTTACTAATATGTAGTGTCCATCTTTGTCTCTTACAATAGTTTTGCATTTATTTATTTATTTATTTATTTTAAAGATTTTATTTATTTATTCATTTATCCCCCCCTTGCTGATTGTGCTCGTTGGTTCAGCTAACCACGCCACGCGGTCGGGCCTGCCCTCACCAGGAGGCCCCGGGAACAGAACCCCGGGCCTCCCATATGGTAAACGGGAGTCCTACTGATTGAGCCACAGCCGCTTCCCCTAGTTTTGCATTTAAAGTCTATTTTGTCTGATATTAGAATAGCTACTACTGCCCTTTTTTGTCTATTGTTAGCTTGTGAAATGGTTTTCCAGCCATTCACTTTCATCCTCCTTGAATCCCTGGGTTGAAGGTGGGTTTCTTGTAGACAGCATATAGATGGATCATATTTTCTTATCCATTCTGCCAATCTGTATCTTTTGATTGGTGAATTTAATTCATTAACATTCAGTGTTATTACTCGTAATGAATTTCTTACTTCAGCCATTTTTTCTTTGGGTTAATGTATGTCATATGTTGTTTTGTTTCTCTTTTTGTCTTTTCAGTTGTTTTTAAACTCTCCTCCAACTCTCTCTCCCTTTTTTTTTTTCATTTCAACTTGTAGAGATTCCTTTAGTATTTCTTGAAGTGCTGGTTTTTTCTAGACATACTCTCTTAATTTCTGTTTATCTGTGAATATTTTGAACTCTCCATTATTTTTGAATGCCAATTTTGCTGGATAGAGAATTCACAGCTGGAAGTTTTTTTCTTTTAGTGTTTTGACTATGTCATACCACTGTCTTCTTGCCTCCATGGTTTCAGCTGTGAAATCAGCACTTAATCTTATTGTGCTTCCCTTGTATGTGATGGTTCTCTTTTCTCTTGCTGCCTTGAGTATTTTCTCTTTGTCTTGAGCATTGGAAATTTTGTCAAGTATATGTCTTGCTGTTGGCCTGTTGGGATTTATACTATTGGGGTGCACTGTGCTTCCTGGATCTGCACATCCATCTCTCTCAATAGAGTTGGGAAGTTTTCAGCCATTATTTCCTTCAACACACCTTCTGTTCCCTTTCCCTTCTCTTCTCCTTCTGGGATGCCCATAATGCGTATGTTTGTGCGTTTTGTATTATCGGTTAATTCTCTGAGTCCATGCTGGATTTTTTCTATCTTTTTGTCTATCTGTTCTACAATCTCTTTGATTTCAGCTGTATTGTCTTCCTAATCCCTAATTCTTTCCACTGCCTGTTCAAATCTGCTGTTACGTGAGTCCAGCGTCTTTTTCTTTTCTTGGCTTGTGCCCTTGTTCACCATCATATCCATTACTTTTTTAGGCATGTTTGCTATTTCTTCAGTATGTTCTCCCAGTGTCTTCTTTATATCCTTAATCTCTTCCTTTATTTTTTTAAGTTGGTCCATGATATTTGTTTGAATAGCTTTGATTAGTTGTTCGATGTTCTGCATTGCTTCCTGGTTTTTATTTTGTCCATTGGACTGGTCCATCTTTTCCAGTTTCTCAGAGTCATTTGTATTTTTTTGTTGCCCTCTGGTCATCATATTATCGTGATGGGTTTGTTCAGTTGATTCGCTTTTCTCTATGAGTTTTATTTAGTTGGTGGTTCTGCGTGTGTGTTAAGTTTTCTCTTTGACAGTTTTTCTTCTTATTTTATTTCCTTGCTTCATTCTATGTTCCCTTGAAGGCAAAAGGTTAGGGCCAGAGTAATCAAAAGATGTAAGGAAGGCAGAAGGATAATAGCACTATTGATAAAAGTTAGAAGAGGGCCAAAATGAGACTTAATGAGATGAATATTTAACTTGTGTAGGCAGTGTAGAGTACTAGGGAAAAAAATGGAGTTCCTACAATGGACTGGGAAAACAAATGGAGGAATATATATATAGTGTTTAGAAGGCTAGAATTATGAGGAGGGAGAGAAATAGTAAAGAAAAGTCTGAAAGGAAAAAGTTAATACTAATAAATAAAAGAAGAAAACAAAATAGATGGAATAGAAATTGACACCCTTAAGTCATTGGCCTCTGAAAAAATGTTGTATCTAAGAGGCACAACAGAAAATAGAAGGCAGAAAGATGCAGGAAGGATAAGTGATACTTTTTAATACAGAATCAATATATACAGTGAGTGGGAAATTACTGAAAAAGAACCACAGCAAAGAAGCGACAAGCTAGCAGCACCTAATTTAAAAAAAAAATGGAAGAAAAAAGAAAGGGGGGAGGAAAGAGGAAAGAAAAGCAAGGGACCAGAAAGAAACAGAGAGAAACCAAAGATCCACACAGGCAAGCAGTCAAACAGAGCTAAGGGGGGTCAATGATTTCCCTAGGGTCCACGTGGATCCTTCCTGCCTACTTGTGTTTATCAATCAATTTCCCCACAGGGTTCTATATGCAGGTCCTGAAGCAGCTTTTAGCTATTAAACTAAATTAAAAAGAATTTATTTTTCATTTATTGAAGTGACCTTCTCACTTTTTTTTTTTAACTTTTATTTTTTTTTAGCCAAATGCAGGACCCAAAATAATTCCTCCTCTACACCAACAGCCTTACGGAAGGACCCTAGCTGGGCCCGTAGAAATTAATCAAGCACGTCCCTTTTCCTGGACTCCCCAGGGTAGCTGTAGTTCTGATGTTAGTCAGTGAGGAGTGCTAAAGATGGCCGATTCCGCCCCTTCTGGAGCCGAGCTCGAGCGTCACTGGGTTGCTAAGTAAATCAGTTTGAGTGGAGATTCGCATCTGCTCTCAGCCTGATGCTGCTTCAGGTCGGCTTATCTGCTCCCCAAAGCTGTGGGGTGGTGCAGGCCACCAGATTGATGTCTAAAAATAAAAAATACCCTTCCCTGTCCTCCAACAGAACCCTATCTCTTTTGGGAAGTGTCTCTTCTTCCTGGCTCCGCAGTGGCCAGTGTCTTATCCCTGGGTCGTTAGGGAAATCAGCTCCGTCCCCCGGCCAGAATCCCCCCTCTGGTTCCCCGGGTGCTGATTAGCTTGGTTGTTTGTTCACACAAGGTCCAAGGGGTTCCAGGCAGCCAGGTCCCCAGAAAATAAAACTTTCTTGCCTGCTCGCGGCTCCAAGTGGCTGTTTTATTTTATTTTATTTTTTCTTCCTAACCGCAGGGCTCAGCCGTCTGTGCAACCACCACCGGCAGCCTTAAAACTCACGAATCTCCACCGTTCTGTCCACGCCGTTGATCCGCGCAGGTAGATGACTCCAGCTTCTCACTCCACGCGTGCACAGCACAGACCCCCGGGCAGGACCCTGTCCACAATCAGCATTGCTCTGGGAGCTTGCAGTATGTGCCCTCCTACACTAACGCCATCTTGGCCCCTCTCTCCCATATATGCCTTTTATCATGTTGAGGACATTACCTTCAATGCCTATTTTTCTAAGTGTTTTATCAAAAAATGAGGCTGAATTTTGTCAAATGCTTTTTCTGTGTCAATTGAGATGATTGTTGGTTTTTTCCCCATTGTTTTGTTGATGTGGTGTATTACACTAATTGATTTTCTTGTGTTAAACAACCCTTGCATATTTGGGGTAAATCCCACGATATCATAGTACTTAATTCTGTTAATGTGGTGTTTTATTCAATTTGCAAGTTTTTTCTGGAGAATTTTTACATATATATTCATAAAAGAAATTGGTCTGTAATTTGTTATTTTTTTGTAGTATCTTTATCTAACTTTAGTTTTAGGGTGATGGCCTCACAGAATGGGTTAGTGTTCTCTCCTCTTCTATTTTTTAGAAAAGTTTGAGTAGGACTGGTATTAATTCTTTTAGAAATAATTAATAGAATTCCCCTGTGAAGCCATCTGGTCCTGAGGTTTTTGTTTAGGGAGATTTTTGATGACTGATTCAATCTCTTTGCTTATAATTGATCTTTTGAGATTTTCTGTTTCTTGTAGAGTCAGTGTAGGTTGTTTATGTGTTTCTAGGATTTTTTCCATTTCCTCTAGGTTGTCTAATTTGTAGGAATCAACTTGTTCATAGTATCCTCTTATCATCCTTTTTATTTCTGGGTAGTAATGGACCTCCTTTCATTTCTGATTTTTTTTAATTTTAATTTTTGTCTTCTCTGTTTCTTTGTTAGTCTAGCTAAGTGTTTGTCAATTTTGGTGATCCTCTCAAAGAACCAACTTTTGGTTTTGCTGATTCTCTTTATTTTTTCTTCTCAATTTCATTTATTTCTGCTCTAATCTTTGTAATGTCTTTTCTTCTGCTTGCTTTGGTGTACTTTTCTGTTCTTTTTCTAGTACCTCTGGGTGTGTAGTTAAGTCTTTGACCTTAGCTCTTCTTTTATGCTGTAAGTATTTAGGAGTATAAATTGCTCCCTCATCAGTGCCTCCACTGTAATCCCATAAGTTTTAATATGTTGTTTTCTCATTTTTATTCATCTCAAGATATTTACTAATTTTCCTTGCAATTTCTTCTTTGACCCAGTGATTTTTTAAGGAAAGTTTTATTTAGTTTCTCTATATTTATGGATTTTCCAGTTCTCTGCCTGTTTTTGATTTCCAGCTTTATTCCATTCTGTTTAGAGAAGATATTTTGTATAATTTCAGTCTTTTTCAATTTATTGAGACTTGTTCTGTCACCAAACATGTGGTGTATACTGGAGAATGATTCATGACCACTTGGGAAGAATGTATATCCTGCTGTTTTGGGGGCAATCTTTTTTATATTTCTGTTAGGTCTAGTTCATTTATCATATTACTCAAGTTATCAGTTTCCTTATTCATCTTCTATCTAGATCTATTGGTTGATTAGAGTGACATATTGAAATCTCCAACTATTATTGTAGAGGTGTCTATTTCTCCCTTCAGTTTTGCCAGTATTTGCCTTGTTTATTTTGGGGCACCATGGTTATGTGCATAAATATTTATGATTGGTATTTCTTCTTGGAGGATTAACTCTTTTATTAATACCCAGCTCTTCTTGTCACTTTCAGTCTATCTGTGACATTGGGTCTAAAGCTGAGTCTTTTGTAAACAATATATAGTTGGATCATCTCTTTTAATCCAATCTGCCAATCTGTGCCTTTTTATTGGGGGAGTTTAATCCATTTACATTCAGTGTTATTACTGTAGAGGTAGTACTTTCTTCAGTCATTTTGCCCTTTGGATTTATATGTCATATCTTTTTTGTTTCTCTTTTCCTTTATTGTAGCTTCCTTTTCTCTACAGTTGATCAGTTATGATGTACCTGACTAATCTCCTTTTCATTTCTCTTTCTGTATATTTTAAAAATAATATACCAAATATACAGTATAGATCATGGTTAGTGGTAATAGTCTCATAATATCTCATAATTTGTAACAAATGCTCCACAACAATGTAATGTATTGGTGGATGGGGTATTGTATGGGAATTTCACACATATGTATGATTGTTTTGTAAGTTCACAGCTTCCCTAATAAAACTGTATTAAAAATATTTTCTTTTTTTTACTCTGGGTTTTTTATTACAAAACCTACCTCCATAACTTACTAATTTGATAAGATACCAACTTAATTTCAATAGCATACACATTTTCTGATCTTGTACCCTTCTATTTCCCTTCTTTATTGTTGTTCTTGTCCTGCAATATCTCTTTTTTAATTTAATTAATTAATTAATTAATTTTTTAAATTAAAAAAAAATTTAAAACATCCTTAGATTACATAAATGTTACACAAAAAATATAGGGATTCCCATGTGCCCCCACTTCCCACACCTCCCACAACCTAGCACATAAACATCCTTCATTAGTGTGGCACATTAATTGCAATTGGTAAACACATCCTGGGGCCCTGCCACTAAGCATCGACCATAGTTCACATTGTAGTCTGCACTCTTTCCCACATAGTTCTGCATATTATGTGATGATATAAAATGGCCTATATCTGTTGCTGCAGTGTCACTCAGGACAATACCCAAGTCCTGAAAAAGCCCCCGTATTAAAATTGTTTTTTCCCTCTCCCTGCCCCCAGAGCCTCCAGTGGCCACTGGCTCCACATCAATGTTGTAATTTCTTCCATTGCTGGAATCCCAATATGTCTATAATAGAATACCAGTAAGTCCACTCTAATCCACAGCTTTCCCCCCAATCCTGAGGATCTTGGGATGGTGGTGTCCACTCCACCTCCAATTGAGAGGGGGCTTATATCCATGGGGAGGATGGATGGGACTATCTTGCCTGCAACTGTAGATTCTCTCCATTCCCTGGTATGGCCATTGTCCATCATCATCTCCCCACCAGTTATCCTGGGTGAGTCTGATGAGCTGTAGAGTAGGAGTTGCAGCTTCACCAAGGTTTCAGGCCCAGCTGGCGTATGGGCCACCCAAAGACTTGAGTCTCTGGACATACACCTACAAACTCCAGCACCAAGTTTAGGTTTAAATAGAAGGGACAGATGAGCCATGTACAGAGAACACATAATTGAGTCCAACTCTGTCACTCTCAGGAGCACCAACTCAAAAGTAGGGCCCACTGGCAAGGCACCAAACTCTGTAGCGATCCTCCATGACCATAGGACCTGGGTGTCTCCATAGCCCTCAGGAGCCCCACTGTTTGTGGTAGTATCCACTTTGGCAATCTATGAGATCCTGCTGAGATATGCATAAGTGTTACCTCTGGGATGACCTCCTGACTCTCTTTGAAGTTTCTTAGTCATATAAACTCATTTGTCTTTACTTTTTCCCCCTTTTATTTGAGGTCTATTTCCAGTTGTGTTGCTAGTTGGTGTTTAGTAGCAATTCCTCAGTGCCAGGGAGGCTCATCCCTGGGAGCCATGTCCCAAGCTGGGGGGAAAGCAATGCATTCACATGCTGAGTTTGGCTCAGAGAGAGGCCACACTTGAGTAATCAGGAGGCTCTCAGGAGGCAACACTTAGGCACCCCATAACAATAGGCTAAGTTTCAATTTCAAGAATAAAGACTAATAAGCCTAGTCATCAATATCGAGGGCCCATCGGTGGATCATCCTCCTTTGCCAGTCACTCCTCCTGCACTTGGGGGACTGTTGCTGCTCCCTTAGAGAATGTGGCAGAGCTCTCCAGGATGGAAATTCAGTATTCTCTCATTTATTGAGTGAGTCTCCATCTACTGTGACAATGCCCCGTGAACATTTTAACAATTTTATATACCTTATATGTATGCTCAGGTGAACTTCCCCCATGCATCCCCCATCCTTGACACCCTACATCAAAGATCCTCCCCCACTCCAGTTGTAAACCCTCTGTGATCCAAAGCTTCTTCAGAGATGAAGCCATTACAGTAGCCAAATACAATTGATAGGAAAATCAAATATGTTTAAATGTAAGAGATAATGTACATAAAAATTAAAAAAAACTAAAACTAAAATAAAATTTAAAGATTGACATATTAAAAAAATGAAAAATATTAGAAAAAAATTGTTTTTAACATTTTACCTTTCATCACTGCAATATTTGGTGTACTGTCAGTACTGTGGCACCTTCCCCCACTCATTCCCCAATGTCTCACTATTTTTCATTTTGTTTTTTTAAAAAAAAGGCACACAGAAAATACAGGAGACTGCCATATACCCAACATCCTCCCCCTTTCCTTCAACCCATATTAATACCTTTTTATATGTTGATGGTAGCATTGTTATAACTGATATACAAATAGTAAAACATAGCTACTAAACATTATCAATGGTTTACACTATGGTTTACCTTTTAGACCATATACTTTTATAAGTTTTGATGATATTTACCATCTACTGTGTCCATCACTGTAAGGTAATGCAGAACATTTCCACTGACCACTAAATACCCCCTGCTCGATCTATTCTATTTCACCCTCCAGATCCTCCCAGGGCCCAAGGCAACCCCCTGGCTTGACTTGTTGGATGACAAGATTCATAGTTACATGCAACAAGACTGAGGTCTTGACACAGTGGTTTGTCCTCCCCTATTAGGAACCACCCTTGCTCTCAAGAGACTCCCACCTGTCAATTTGTGAACAAATTGGTCCTCCCGAGGATGGGAGTCCAACTCCTTCCCACCCATTATGTGGATCTTCACCAACTGATATAATACATTATGACAGAATGAACACTCACAAACTCCCTAGAAGCCTGCTCCAGGTGTGCTCTGTCCTGAATGCCCTCCAGACCAACACCCTAAGACAGTAACCCTTCCTTGTCATATTGCCATAAAAGCATTCCCAACTTTGTACTTTCAACCTTATACCCTCAAATCCCCAGTGTTCACCTGGTCCCTCTCTCAACCCTCCTCCCAGTACCCTGGACCTTCTAACCAATCCTTCCCAATCTACCCACCTGTCGACCCTCCACCACCCAACCCAATAATATCAGTACCCTCCTGTCCTATCCCCTCAATATGCAACTACACTCTATCACCTTACCATAGATTACGTCCATATGGGTGATGGCTCACAACCTTCTCTTCTATTTCTATTTCTTGTAAAGCTATCTTCCAGACAAAAGCTCTCTGAGACTGCTCAATTTCCTTAATTCATATCAGTGAGGTCATGTACTGTTCATCCTTCAATGCCTGGCTTGCTTCACTCAACATAAGGTCCTCAAGATTCATCCATGTTATCCTGTTAGCACTTTATTCCTTCTTACAGCTGAATAATATTCCATTATATGTGTGTACCACATTTTCTTTATCCATTCATCTGTTGATGGGCACCTGGGTTGATTCCAACTCTTGGCAATATGAACAATGCTGCTATGAACATTGGTGTGCATATATCTGTTGATGTCTTTGCTTTCAATTCTTCTGGGTATATACCCAGCAGTGGAATCGTTGGATCATATGGAAGTTCTATAGCAGTTTTTTGAGGAACCGCCAAACTGTCCTCTACAGTGGCTGTACCATTCTACATTCCCACAAGCAGTGGATGAACATTTCCATTTCTCTACATCCTTTCAACACTTATAGTCTGCTGTTTTTTTAATAGCTGCCATTCTAATGGGTGTAAGATGGTATCTCATTGTAGCTTTGATTTGCATTTCCCTCAGAGCCAGAGATGTTGAGCA
This sequence comes from Tolypeutes matacus, assembly GCA_026826555.1. Lineage (NCBI taxonomy): Eukaryota > Metazoa > Chordata > Mammalia > Cingulata > Chlamyphoridae > Tolypeutes > Tolypeutes matacus. The sequence continues at coordinate 206,929 of JAKSZT010054030.1, read as the reverse complement.
TCTTTTCATGTGCTTTTTAGCCATTTGTATTTCTTCTCTGGAGAAGTGTCTTTTCAGGTCACTTGCCCATTTTTTAAATGAGTTGTTTGTCTTTTTATTTTCAATGTAAAGGATTTCTTCATATATGCAAGATATTAGGCTCCTATTACATATATGGTTGCCAAATATTTTCTCCCATTGGGTAGGCTGCCTTTTTACTTTCTTGATAGTGTCCTTTGAAGTGCAAAAGTTTTTAATTTTTTGAAGATCCCGTTTATCTATTTTTCCTTTTGCTGCTCATGCTTTGGGTGTGAAGTTCATGAAACTAGTTCCTATTACAACGTCCTTTAGATGCTTCTCTACATTATCTTCCAAGGTCTTTATGGTCTTGGTTCTTATATTTAGATTCTTGATCCATCTTGAGTTGGTTTTTGTATAAGGTGTGAGATGGTGTTCCTCTCTCATTATTTTGGTATGGATATCCAGTTCTCCAAGCACATTTTGTTGAAAAGGCCATTCTCTCCCAACTGAGTGGGCTTGGTGGCCTTGTCGAATGTCAAATGACTGTATATGCAAGGATGTATATCAGAACTCTCAATTCGGTTCTATTGGTCAGTATTTCTATCCTTGTGCTAATAGCATGCAGTTTTGACCACTGTAGTTTTGTAGTATGTTTTAAAGTCAGGTAGTGTGATACCTCCAATTTCATTTTTCTTTTTTCAATATGTCCTTGGTGATTTGGGGTCTCTTACCCTTCCAAATAGATTTTGTAGTTAGTTTTTCCAATTCATTAAAAAATGGTGTGTTGATTTTTATTGTGATTGCATTAAATCTATAGATTAGTTTGGGTAAGATAGACACCTTAATGACATTTAGTCTTCCTATCCATGAGCAGGGAATATTCTTCCATTTATTTAGGTGTTCTTTGATTTCTTTTAACAGTGTTGTGTAGTTTTCTGTATGTAAGTACTTTACATCTTTAGCTAAATTTATTCTTAGGTATTTGTTTCTCTTAGTTACTATTGTAAATGGTATTTTTTTTTTTTTTGATTTCCTCCTCAGATTGCTCATTATTGGTGTACAGAAATGTTACTGATTTTTGGGCATTGATCTGATAGCCTGCGACTTTACTGAACTCGTTTATAAGTTCTAGAAGCTGTGTTATAGATTTCTCAGGGCTTTCTATGTATAGAATATGTCGCTTGCCAATAGTGAAATTTTTACTTCTTCATTTCCAATTTGGGTGCCTTTTATATCTTTTTCTTGCCTCAGTGCTTGAGCAAGTACTTCTAACACAATGTAAATAGGAGCAATGATAGTGGGCATCCTTGTCTTGTTCCCGATCTTAGAGGGGAAGCTTTTAGGATTTCACCATTGAAGGTGATGTTAGCAGTGGGTTTTTCATATATACCCTTTATCATGTTCAAAAGATTCCTTCTATTCCTATCTTTTGCAGTGTTTTTTTTTTTTACAGGAAAGAGTGTTGTAATTTGTCAAATGCTTTTTCTGCATCTATAGAGATGATCATGTGATTTTTTTCTTTCAGTCTCTTTATGTGGTGTATTGCATTGATTGATTTTCTTATGTTGAACCATCCTTTCATACCCAGGATGAACCCCACTTGGTCATAGTGTATAATTCATTTGATATGTTGTTGAATGCAATTCGCAAGTATTTTGTTGAGGACTTTAGCATCTAGGTTCATTATAGAGATTGGTCTGTAATTTTCCTTTCTTGTGGCATCTTTGTTTGGCTTTGGTATTAGAGTAATTTTGACATCATAGAATGAGTTAGGCAATGTTCCTTCTACCTCTATTACTTGGAAGAGCTGAAGCAGAATTGGTGTTAGTTCTTTCTGGAATGTTTGGTAGAATTCACCGGTGAAGCTGTCTGGTCCTGGGCTCTTCTTAGTTGGGAGGTTTTTGATGACTGAGTCTATCTCTTTACTTGTAATTGGACTGTTGAGTTCATCAATTTCTTCTCTAGGAATTTGTCCATTTCCTTTAAATTATCTTTCTTGTTGGCATATAATTTTTCAAAGTAGCTTCTTATGATACTCTTTATTTCTGTATGGTCAGTGATGATATCCTCTTCCTCATTTCTTATTTTGTGTATTTTCATCTGCTCAGTTTTGTTCTTTGTTAGTCTGGCTAAGGGTTTGTCAATTTTATTGATCTTCTTGAAGAACCAGCTTTTGGTTTTGGTTATTTTTTCTAGTGCTTTCTTATTCTCTATTTTGTTTAGTTCTGCTCTAATCTTTGTTATTTCCTTTTTTCTACTTCCCTTGGGGTTAGTTTGTTGTTGTTTTTCCAATTCCTCCAGGTGTACTGTTAGGTCTTCAATTTTAGCTCTTTCTTCTTTTTTGATATATGCATTTATGACTATGAATTTCCCTCTCATTATATCTTTGGCTGAATCCCATAGGTTTTGATATGTTGTGCTGACATTTTCATTCATTTCAAGTTAGTTACTGATTTCTTTTGAGATTTCCTCCTTGACCCACTGTTTGTCTAAGAGTGTGTTGTTTAACTTCCATATCTTTGTGCCTAATCTGGTTCTCTGGCCCTTACTGATTTCCAATTTCATTTCATTGTAGTCAGAGAACCTTCTTTGCATAATCTCAATCTTTCTGAGTTCATTGAGATTTTCTCTGTGGCCTAGCATGTGGTCTATCTTGGAGTATGATCCATGTGCACTTGTGTAGAATGTATATTCCTCTGTATTTGGGTGTAGCATTCTGTATATGTCTATTAGGTCCAGATCTTCTAATGTATTATTCAGAGTCTTTGTTTCTTTTTTATTCTCTGTTGAGATGTTCTGTCTAATCATAATAATGGTGTATTAAAGTCCCCCACTCTAATTGTAGAAGTATCTATATCTCCACTTAGTCTTTCCAGCATTTGACTCATATATTTTGGGTCACCATGATTAAGTGCATAAATGTTTATGATTGTTCTTTCTTCTTGAAAGAGTATCCATTTTACTAATATATAGTGTCCATCTTTGTCTCTTACAATAGTTTTGCATTTAAAGTCTGTTTTGTCTAATATTAATATAGCTACTCCCCCCCTTATTTCATTATTGTTTTTTTTGTAAAATTGTTTTCCAGCCATTCACTTTTAGCCTCCTCGAATCCCTAGGTCTAAAGTGTGTTTCTTCTAGACAATATATAGATGAGTCATATTTCCTTATCCATTCTGTCAATCTGTGTCTCTTGACTGGTGAGTTTAATCCATTAACATTCAGTGTTATTACTCTCAAGGAATTTCTTACATCAGCCATAATTTCTTTTATGTGTGTCATATGTGGTTTTTATTTTCTTTTTGTCTTTTTAGTTATTCTAAACTCTCCTCCAACTCTCTCCTGTTTTTTCCTTTCAATCTGCAGAACTTCATTTAGTATTTCATGAAGGGCAGATTTCTTATTGGCATACTCTCTTAATTTCTGTTTATCTGTGAATATTTTGAACTCTCAATCATTTTTGAATGCCAACTTTGCTGGGTAGAGAATTCTTGGCTGGAAGTTTTTTCTTTTAGTACCTTGACTATGTCATACCACTGCCTTCTTGCCTCCATGGTTTCAGACGAGAAATCAGCACTTAATCTTATTGTGCTTCCCTTTTATGTGATGGCTCTCTTTTCTCTTGCTGCCTTGAGTATTTTCTCTTTGTCTTGAGCATTGGACTGTTTGACAAGTATATGTTTTGGAATAGGCCTATTGGGATTTATACTGTTTGGTGTGTGCTGTGCTTCACCATGTGAAGCACATGTATGTCCATCTCCCTCAATAGGGTTGTGACATTTCCAGTCATTATTTTCATCAACACTCATTCTTTTCCCTTCCCCTTCTCTTCTCCCTCTGGAACGCCTATAATGTGTATGTTTGTGTGTTTTGTATTGTCATTTAAATCCCTAAGTCCCTGCTGGATTTTTCCTATCTTTTTATCTATGTGTTCTACTATCTGTTTTATTTCAGATGTACTGTCTTCTACATCACTAATTCTTTCTTCTGCCTGTTCAAATCTGGTATTATGTGATTCCAGTGTCTTTTTGATTTCTTGGATTGTGCCATTCATCACCATCATAACTGTTATATTTTTATGTATGTTTACAATTTCTTCTGCATGTTCTCCCAGTGTCTTCTTAATATCCTTAATCTCTTCCTTTACTTCATTACGTTGGTCATGATATTTGTTTGGACAGCTTTGATTAGTTGTTTGATGTTTTGCATCTCTTCCTGGCTTTCAGTTTGTTCACTGGGCTAGGCCATGTCTTCCTATTTCTTAGTATGGTATGTAATTTTTTGTTACCTTCTGGTCATCTTTTTATCTTGATAGATTTATTCAGTTGATTAGCTTCTCTCTCTGCTCTAGAGTTTTGTTTAGCTGCTGGTTTTGTGTGCGTGTTAAGTTTTCTCTTTGACACTTTGTTCTTCTGGCTCTATTTCATTGCTGTTTTCTATGTTCCCTTGAAGGAAAAATATTAGGGCCATAGAAAGCGAAAGAGGTAAGAAAAGAAAAAAGATAATATTAATAATAATAATAAAAGTTAGAAGAGGGACCTGATAAGACTTAGTAAAATGAGTATTTAACTCATGTAAGCAGTGTAGAGTAATAGGAATAAAAAAGTGGAGTACCTACAATGAAATGGGAAATCGAATAGAGAAAAATATATAGAATGATTTAAAAAGCCAGAATGATGAGGAGAGAGAAAGAGTAAAGAAAGGACAGAAAGAAAAAAGTTAATAATAAAAAAGAAAACAGAATAGACAAGTCAAAATTAAACCAGAAAAATTGAGGACTGAATAAAAGAGGTGGAATGTAAAAACCACAACAGAAAGCAGAAAATAGAAAGATGAAGGAAGGAAAAGAGGTAGCATTGGTAGACAAAATCATTATACACAGAAAATGGGAACTCAAGGAAGAAGCACAGCAAAGAAGAAACACACTAGCGGCAACAAATTCAAAAAAAAGGTGGCAGGGGTGGGTAGAGGAAAGAGGAAAGAAAAAGAAGAAATATAAAAACATTAACAAACACACAAGCAAGCAGTCAAACAAAGCTAAGGAAGAACAGTGTTCCTTCTTGGGCTGGTGTGAAGCTTCTCAGGCTGCCTGTATTCATCAGTTGCCCTGCAGGCTTCTTTCTGCAGGTTTTGAGGCACGTTTTTTTTAAAAAGTAACTTTTTATTTTTTGAATAATAAGGGCCCCAAAAGAAGCTAGTACAAAAATAATGTCTATGTTTTCCCTGTCCTAAAGTATCAGCTGGATGTTAGATATTTTGGTGGGTCACTACTCTTAGAGGAGCTGGGAATTGAACTAGGGACCTTGTATATTTAAGACAAAAACTCCTACACTGAGCTACCTTTCTAAATGGATCAATTAGGTCTTCAGAAAGCTATTCAGTCACTTTCCCCCTGGCAGGTTTGATTTTCCTAGGGCACCAGGATTCAGCAGGCTGTATGAGCAGATACCCCCTCCCCTCTCCTGGTCAGGTTTAATTCCCTTTTGAAATTCAAATGGGACCCTGATGACTGAGTTCACAGCACAGAAATGATTCTCAACCCTCTTCTAGACCACCCCCTCCTCCCAGGGGACCCTAAATAGGCACTTGGAAACCTATTAAGTGCTTCCTATTGCCTTGACTCCCTTAGGAGTTCTCAGTGGGGAACTATTAAATTGTCTGACTCCCCCTTCTCTCAGGCCAAGCCTCTGTATCCCAGGGCTGTTAGGTAAATCAGGCTTTCTTGGAAGATTCGCCTCTCCCTTCAGCCTGTTGCTGCTTTGAGCCATTTGGTGTGCTCCCCAAAGCTCAAAGGGGAGTCCAGCCAACCAAACCTACAGAAAGGAAACCCCTCTCCACCCCTTGCCAGAACCATCCCATTCTCAAAGAATGTTCCCTCCTGCTGGGTGGCTGGTGGGAGTCGGTGCTCACCCTGGCCTCCTGCTCTGAGGGTGGGGCTTAGCCATCCATGATTTCCATGCATGGGCCTAAAAACTCATGGTTTTATCTTGAGCAATCTATCTCCCTGTCCAGGTTCCTCCAGATCGATGCCTCAAAGGCTCCCGCTCCGTGGGCTCCCAGAACAGCTCACTCGGGCAAGATCCTGTTCCCAGTCAGCTGTCTTTTGTGAGGGAAATGGTGAGTGCCCATTTAAACTGGTGCCATCTTGCCTTCCTCTGACCCTGCATTACCTCTCTTTAATTATTTTTTAAAAAGATACTTAGATTACATGAATGTTACACATAAAACATAGGGATTCCCCTATACCCCACACCCCACACCTCCCACACCCTCCCACATAAACAAAATCCTTCATTAGTGTGGTACATTCATTGCAATTGATAAACACATTGCATTACCTCTTTATATTTTGCATTTCAATTATCATGAAGTATGACTTTTTCTTGGTCAATTGTATTCTGAATCTTATAGGAATGAAAAAGTGGAGTGGCATATTGAGGATACAGTACTAATGGGTGTTGAATTTACACTTTTGGTTACCTTTACAGAAGAGCTTCACTTCTACACCCTACTCCCAGCCACTTTCTTGTCTTTTTGTTTCAACCTGAAGAATTCCCTTTAACAAATCTTTTAGGCAGACATTTTGTTGATGAACACTCTCAGTTTCTGTGTGTTTGTGAATATTTTAAACTTTCTCTCATTTTTGAAGGCAGTTTTGCTGGGTAAAGGATTTTTGGCTGGCAGGTTTTCTCTTTCAGTACCTTAAATATATTATGTCATTGCTTTCTTGACTCCATGTTGTCTGATGAGGGAATCAGCACTTAGTCTAATTGAGGATCCCTTTATGTGACAAATTGCTTTTCTCTTGCTGCTTCCAGAATTCTCTCTTTATCTATGGCCATTGACATTCTAATTATTATGTGTCTTGGATTAGATTTCTTAGTGTTTATTCTGTTTAGAATATGTTACACTTCTTGGACATGTATATTTATGTATTTCATAAGAGTTGGGAAATTTTTGGCCAATATTTTCTCAAATGTTCTTTCTGCCCCATTTCCATCCTCTTCTCCTTCTGAGACACCCTGATGCATATGTTTATATACATCATGTTGTCATTCAAGTCCCACAGACACTGCTCAATTTTTTTTCTATTTTTAATCTCTGTGTTCTTCTGACTGTATGATTTTGATTGTCCTGTCTTCTAGTTCTCTCATTCTTTCTTCCTTCTATTAAAAGCTGCTATTATATGCCTTTAGTGTATTTTGAATCTCTCCTATGGTGCTTTTCTTCACCATAATTTCTGTTATGTTTCTTTTTTATACTTACGAATTCTTCTTTATGTTCAACATATTATCCTATTGCTCCATATCCACTATTAGTTTATTTATATCCATATTTTCTTCATCTCCTTGAATTAATTTATTAGATTTGTTTGAACTTCTTTGAGTAGTTGGTTCCAGTTCTGTTTCTCTTTTGAAGTATAAATTTGTTCCCTTGACTGTGCCATATATTTCTGTTTCTTAGTATGGCTTGTTATTTTTTTGCTGAGGTGTGGGCATCAGCTTACTTTGATGTATTAACTCTGAAGCTCAGTTTCTCCTTCTTGCCTAGGGTTTTACTATTGATTTGCATTGTGTGTAAAGGCTGTTTTGATACTTGGTCCAACTTACTCTGAACCTTTAGAGTGTCCTGTGTGCAACTGTTCAGATTTTGTCAGGTCTTTTGCACTTTATTCTTCCCCTAGATTATGTGGTACAATTTTTAAGATTGCCCTTTAGTGTCCAATTGTTTCTCCTCTAGGAGAAAGCTTCCTTTCCTCTGTTCATTCTCTCAGAATCTTAATCGCTTCTGTTTGTTTTTGTGCAGAATTTTCTCCCCAGCTCCCATGATTTGTTTAAATTCATTTCTTTACTCAATGCTCCTTTTCATTACACTTTTTAGGTCTGGCACCCAGCCACAGGGGGCCAGATGGGTCAATCAGGAGGGTCTATTTTGTCTTTAGGTGATCTAGCAAACAGAGACTGGATTGAGTGTGTGCACCTATTGCCAGCAGTTCTGTTGCAGTCTCTTTTTTCCCTGTGGCACTCCTCAGCTGCTTGTGTTCTGTCCTGGGTCTCTTTAGACTTGGGGCCCTTTACCTGGATATGTGTAGGGTTCTAACTCACTGCCGAGAGTAGCTCTATGGTCCTTATCATGTTAGGAGGGTCCCAGGCCATGCTGCTTCTCTGAGACTCTTTTTTTTTTTTTTTTTTTAAGATTTATTTATTTACTTCTCCCCCACTCCCTTGTTGTTTTGCACTCACTGTCAGCTCTTTGTGTGTTCTTCTGTGTCTGCTTGTCTTCTCTTTAGGGGGCACCGGTAACCGATTCTACGATCTTCCGGAGTGGAGAGAGGTTCTCAATCTCTTGGCCTACCTCAGCTCCCTGGTCTGCTGTGTCTTTTATTGTCTCTCTTCTGTGTCTCTTTTTGTTGTGTCATCTTGCTGCGCCGGGTCTCCATGCATGGCCAGCACTCCGCGTGGGCCAGCTCATCTAGCAGGCCAGCTTGCTTTTCAATAGGAGGCCCCAGGAATCGAACCCTGGACCTTCTATATGGTAGATGGGAGATCAATTGCTTGAGCCACATCTGCTTCCCTCTCTGTGACTCAAGCTCTGTAGAACCGAGTGATGGGGAGGGGTCTGGACTGGTGGGTCTGGAATGTAAATCTCCTACCTGATTTTGGTGTTTTTTTCCCTTTATCTTTGATTCAGTGTTTGTGGATTTCATTACCAGTCTCTACTGTCCTCCAGAGTTCCAAACAAGTGGGTTTTGTCCTTTAATTAGTTGATTCTGAGGGGGACATTTCCAGGGGATGTTGTACATCATCATGATGATGACATTACTAAATATGTTCTTATTTTTTATTACATAGTCAATTAGCTTTTAAAGAGATTTAAATAATAAGAAAAAAATCTGTATATTTACTAATGTAGTTACCATTGCTGGTGCTATTCATATTTCCTTCTGCTATCATTTTCTTTCTGCTTGCAAGATGTCCTATAGCTTTTCTAGTAGTGTGGAATTACTGGTGATGTATACTGTTGGAGAAGATGCTGAGAGTCAGAGTATAAAGGGTTAAGCATCTAAAAAGCATGCTTGCTAGAAAAGAAACATTAGCAAATGTCTCCAAGGACTCTGCACATTGCAGACGTCAAAGGGAGGAAGCAGAGCGGAATGAACCCACCACTAAGAAGTTATTGTATAAATCCCTAATCTAGAGATACAGGAACCGGCAGTGCTCTTACGTGCCATGCAGAGGAACTAACAGAAGATGTCCTACTTTTGTTATCAGCTTTGTAGTATAAAAGCAGCTTCAGCCTAAATAAATTTGCCTGCATTCCACATGGAGTGAGGTCCCCTGATCCCAATCTTTCTTTGGATCGTTCCCGGCACCGTCTACCTCCACGTTGAATTACAACATATACATTCAACTTTTTTACATCTGAAAAGTTTTTATTGTATCTTGCAGTTAAATCTGATAAACAACACAATGAGAGTTGAATAATGGAGAATAGAAGAGGACCAGGGACCGAGCTCTGAGGCAGGGAGATGAGGAGGAACCAGGAAAAAGTCTAAGAATGAGCAATGTGGATGGAAGACAAGCAAGAGAATATGATTGCATGAAGCACATTAGAGAAATTATCTCAAGGAGGAGGGCGATATCAATATGTAAATGCTACTGATGGGTCTATTAAAATGAGGACTGGGATATATCCAATAAGTTGGGGAATGTGGAGACCTCTGTGGAACTTGACCATAGCAATTTCAATGAGCTATTGGGGGTAATGATTGAATGGAAGAAACTTAAGAGTGTATCCTGAATGACATTTCAATGACAGATATAGGCCATTGTATTTCATGTAGTAACTTGCGTGGGTGTGCGGGAGAGAGTGTGGACTACAATGTAAACTGTAATCATCGCTTAGTGGCAATGCTCCAAGATGTGTTCATCAATTGTGACAAATGTACCACACTAATGAAGGTTGTTGCTGATGTGGGAAAATGTGAGAGGGCTAGGGAGTGGGGCATATGGGAAACCCCTATATTTTTTTTGTGTAACATTTACATAATCTAGCTTTCTTTAAAAAAATAAAAAAGTATATTGAAAAACAAAAAAATTAAAGTAACACAAGTATATGGTTTACTTGCTATATCAGGAGTAAGAAATATATGGGAAAAGAAGGTTTTGGGTTGGTGAATATAGATAGCTCTTTAGGTGAGAATAAAGTAAAGGAGAATAAGAAAATAGGCCATAACTAGAGGGAGATGGGAGGTCAAGAGACTTTTAAAAATTATGTTTGCATGTTGATGGGAATGATGTTAAGAGAGGGGAACATTGATAGTTCACAAAGAGAGGCATGGACCTAATGAGCAATATCCCTGAGTAGATAGGTAGTATGGGATCAGAGGGTCTGGTGTCACATAGGAGGGCTGCCTGCTCATCTACAATAACTGGAAGGAAGCAGAGCATGGGAACATAGACATCCCTGGATCAGAGGAGACATGGGAGGGGCTTGTGGACTTGTTCCTCTTATTGCTTCTTTTTTACCCAGGAAATAGGAAATAAGGCAGTCACCTTATAGTTAGGACAGGGAGGAGGTGTAGAATAAAGAGAAAGAGTAGAGGGTGAAGGGTCCAGGGAAATGAGGTGTGATTGTGAGTCAAGATTAAGCACCTTTGTGAGGTGAGTGGTCATGAATTTAAAGTGAGGCAAGTTAGAACCATTCTCTAGCCACAGAAATGAGGATACAGGCATGGGAAGTGTTGGATTTTTACTACGGGTAGAATTTTGCCAGATGAAGACAATGAAATAAGGGAAGGGCAAGTGTTTTCTTGATGTGTATAAGGGAGTCATTATAAAGCAGGATCATAGAATTTAATCTGGTTAAGGAGGGAAATGAGAGTATGAGGCATTTAGGGAAACTGAAAATAGATGTGTTAAAATACATTTTTTAGAAAAGGTAAAATCATGATTTTTATACAGGTATCAAAAATTTGTGTTAAAATTTTATTTTACTCATATGATATGAGGGAACCAGACAGAGATTATAACTCATTCAAAGGAAAAGTCAACACAGCACAGATTTATATGGAATACAGGAATGTAAAGATGAATTGCAAATGGAGACAAAATTGTTTTCTAAAGGAAAAATTAGATATTTATTTTTATTTATTTAAATTCATATTGAAGTGGGATGTTCCAACATTGCAAAGGGTTAGAGTGATTCAAGTTGATTTTATCTTATTCCTGAAGAGTTCTTCCCCTTTCAATTTTTAAAAATCAATTTTATTGCTACATATTTTTTAAACAAATCAACTTTATTGATATATATTAATAAAGCATACAATTCATCCAAAGTGTACAATCAGTGATATTTGGTATAATTACATAGTTGTGCATTCATTACTTTGATCATTATTAGAGCATTTATAGGCTCTAATAATGATTGCTAGATGAGTCTGAGGCCGTGCAGGTAGCCTCTGGTTCAGGCAGAACTTGGTGCACAGCAGGGACTCTGGAGACTCCAAGACTTACTTTGCCCTTTTCCAGGTCCCTGGGATCCCAGAGATCCCAAGAAGCAGCTAGGGGCAGATAACCCCACTCAACTCTCCCATTAGCTGGGTCCTACCTCTTTCCCTACAAAAGCCAGAGAACTTGGAGGGAGAGTGGGAACCATTTCCCTTAGGCACCAGGAGCTCCAGTGAGGCACTACTGCATCGTGTCACCCGGGGACATCTGAACCCATAATAGGGGTGCCGTTAGCATGCCCATCTTGTAGGAGGGAAAGGAGGGAAGGGAGCAGTGGTTGCTGTGGAGATTTGCACTGCTGACAGCTCGTTGGAGCCACCTCAGCTTTCTGAAGCAGAAAGGCAAGTCAGAGGAGAAAAGAGCTCTGGTACCCGCACTTCACATCTAAGTCACAGGAGAGGAAATCTCAGAGAAGCAGGATGAGAGTGGCTACAGAAATATTATTTGTTTATTGTCTGTCCCTCCCAGTAGAATGAAAGTTTTATGAGGTCAAGGATTCTATTTTATTTGTTCCTAACTTAATGTCCTAAGCTTAGAAGTGTTCATGATATTGTTATTTGCATAAGTCTAAAAATATTGTTGATTTTGGGTAGGAATAAATGAATGAAGAACCTGGTCTACGACACCTGAGGAGATGAAGCCATTTTACCTATCACCAGTAGGTGGAAGTGTTACATTTTAGGTTACTAATCACTTTATTTGTGATTTGACAGACTGACCTAAAGGATAATGCTAAGGGTGACTTCTAAGTATCTGGTTACTCAGTTTCAGAGATAGTATTTGCTATGAGGGCAATTAGGGGTTAGGTTTTGGATATAATGAAGAACTGGAGAGGAGTTAGCAGCAACTCTACTGGGATTCTGGTCTCAACCAGCATATGAACAATCCAAAGATATAAGACTCTGAGAGATATATTTAAGTGGTATATTTAAAATTATAGATTCAAATTAAAGGAGTAGACGAATCATGAGTAGTTGTATTATAAATGAGTATAGCTTTGTTATATTGGAGAAATAGACTATCATACATTGCCAAATAAGGCCCACTGAAGGGGTGGTGATTTCATGAGGCTGTGTACCTTGCCTCTGGTTTGAAATCTTGTTTGTCTTTTGTGATGGTTAGATTCATCTGTCAACTTGTCCAGGTAATGGTGCCCAGTTGTTTGGTGAAGCAAGCACTGGTGTAATTGTTACCATGAAGACTTAAATAATCAGTACATTGTAAGTAGTCAGAGAGAGAATGTGCATCTCTACTTCAGCCAGGTTCTCCTGGGGAATTCATCAGAAACTTTCTTTGGAGTTCCCAGCTTGCAGCACTCTACAGAATTTGTATGTGTGCATCCCCATGGTCACGTGAGACAATTTTATAAAATCTCATAATATGTACAGATAGCTCTTGACAGTTCTGTTTCCTTTTAGACCCTCACCTAATACATCTTTTATTATCCATTTTGTAACAAAACTAGAGCCTTTGTTTCAGTTCCTCTCTGTTGCAGAAGGATAGCTTCCAATTTTACTTTGGTTCACACCTACTTTGAGATTTGTGCCTTCTAGCCCATAGCACAATGTAGGGTTCTTCAGGATAACATACCCCATATGGGTAAATTCTGGGACTTTCTTACATCACTCAGTTTCTTGCATAGCCCTGGAACCGAGGTCGACTCTTTGTACTGTCCTTAAATACCTTCAGGATAAAAATGGCATTAAAGTTTTTTTGGTTCTTGACTTGAATAAAATTTGGGGCCAAAGTTACACATTTTCTTCTCTTCCCCTTTCCTCTTTTCTTTTGTCGAATCTTCTCTAGTCTTCTTTCTTTCTTCTGTTTTTTTTTTTTTTTCCCCCAGCATGTATTATTATTGCACCAAGATTGTTGACCTGAGGGACCTAGCCTATTATTTCTGGAAACTGAACCCATTTATATCCATTTATTTTGGAAATTGTCTGTAAACTCACAAGTGATAAGGCACGTTGTTGCAGTCAGGGGAAGGGTGAAAATTTCAAAAGTCCTGCTAAAGGACAAAGGGCACACATTTGAAACTGTGAAAACTTCCTTGTTTCTCCTTCCCTCTACCTACACCAGCACAAAGCTTCTTTTAAAGAAGCTCATTTTTAAAATAAAGTCCTTGGTGTGAAAGGTTTATAAAATGCCCTAAAACATAGTCTAGGAATTCATTCTTCCTGCTTAACATTGTATTCCCAAGCATTGGTATAGAGCAAGAGGTCTAGATTAAAGGTCTTGGCAAGATGAAAAATCCAGCAGATGAAGTTCAAAGACAACAGTTATGGTAAGTAGTGGTGAGCTACTCTTGTAGGCTACAGGATCTCAGAGCTGTTCAGTTTATCTGTCCAAGTCCTTCTGTCCTTGGAAGTATTAACACAGGTCTGTGCCAATTCAATACTGTAGCTGCAGGAAGCAATGGGAACTATATGGTAATTAAAATACAACATAATATAATCAGAACCCAAGTTTTTCTCTTTCAATTAAAATATAAAATAAAGTTATTCCTCAGTTCCTGTCAAATGACAAAATGAAGACCATTCAGAGTATACATCCTGGTGTGTTGAGTCTCTACTCCTACCCAGGAGGAGGTAGAAGGGATTCCAATACAGAAAGGACAAATTAGAAAATGTATTAATGGTCATTTGATCAGATGAGTCAAGGACCCTGCGCCCTCATCCAGATGGATGAGAATTTCTTGAGAACATGTCTAAAACCTATAGTGCTTGCTCTATTCATCCTTAATAGTCTGTTTGCAATCAGCTTAATTGTCAGGACATGAAATCATAAGGTTTGTTAAATATGGTAACATCAGTGTGTCTGAACACAAACAGAACCACAAAAGTCATTGTGCATTTCAGCTCCATGTGCAAGTCCCATGTAGTTTGTCAGCTTGCTTTCCTTGGATTATAGAAAAGGCAAGTCATTAGCAAGAAATTGTGAAGGAAACACTCTTTTCTACTATTTCAATGATTAGAGTTTCTTGTTCCATTCAGATTACAGGTGTTTCTCATTAAATTTTTTTGAAGAGGGCCCCAGGAACTTAGAATACTAGGGAAATGTCAAACAACGTAAGGGCAGTTTCCCAGGAGACAAGAGCATCCAGAGATGTGAGGGATGATAGGGTGCAGCCTATCTGTACACAAATGAAATAGCAAGGGCCACTTTACCAGGAAAGCAGGAGACCACCCACTGTTTGCCAAAGTCTTGGAGAGCAGGTAGCAGCACGTGGCCCCCACAGACGTCACCACACAGCACAGCAGGTACCTCAGCCATGGTCCAAACAAAGCACCAGCTAAACCACCGAGGTGCTGGAGCCTGGGATGGCAAAGCCCTGTTTGTAGAGGTAGGAGCTGCAGAAGGGCAGGAAAGGAGAGGCCTGGGACTCCTTCCTGGGCTCTCTAAGGACTCCAGGTCTGGAGAGAACCACATTGACCTGCTGCCAGCCCCCTTGGCCCAGCCCTATCTTGGCTCATGGGGCGGTCACGTCAATAGCAAGTAGAGGGTGAAGATGCAGTCAGTAGAGACTAGGAGGAGGCAGAACAGGGGAATGGGGCTGCCAAAGAGCCTGGTGGCAGCGACATGGTCCACACTGCATGCTGACTGCTTAAATATATTTTTTATTTAAAGTAAAGCTCTTCTTTAGATCTGATATTTGTTTGTAGTTTTAAAGATTCTAGTTCTTATTAGAGCTTGTGAATTGTCATAAAATGACATTTTCTGTGATGCTATTTTTAACTCTTATTTCCATTGAATAATTCACTACTCACTGCCCATACAATTTTCTCCATATTCACTGATTATTTTGCAAAGGCTCCTTGAGTCCCAGGTCAGCTGCTCAGACTCTATAAATGAGGACTTTGCAACGGGAACTGAGTGACATTGCACAGGCAGGACCACCAAGATGGTCTCATTCAGGGTCTCATGTCCCTGTTCCTCTGGATTTCTGGTGAGAAATTCAAAAGTGCTTCAATGTATTCAGAGTAATATCTTTGAAGAATTGAGAAATGATTTTAAGATACACTGGACATAATGGACATTTCCAAAATGGAAATTATGTGCTGTTATTTAATTAGAAACCATTAGAAAGCACATTTTAAATGATGCATTTTAATATGTTTATGACAAAGGAGTAGGAGTGTGTGGCCATTGTCCATTCTGACTGCAGGGGCCAGTGGTGACATTGTGATGATACAGTCTCCACCCTCCAAGGCTGTGTCTCCAGGAGTCACTGTCATCATTAGCTGCAAGTCCAGATAGTTTTAGAAGAAGCGTAGACTGGTACCAGCAGAAACCAGGACAGGCTCCTAAACTGCTCATCTATTATACATCCGTCCGGGCATCTAGAGTCCTCGATCAATTCAGTGGCAGTGGTTCTGGAACAGATTTCATTCCCACCATCACCAAGCTCCAGGCAGAAGATCTGGGAGATAATTACTGTCAGCAGTATAACAGCTTTCTTCCAACAGTGCTTCAGTCTCGAGCACAAACTGCCTCCCCTAGCTGCCTGTAGGTGATTCCTTGTGCACCAGCTGTTTACTCCCCTCACAACCCTAAACATGCACACTTCCTCTCTCTGCCCAAGAGGCTGTGTTTCACGACTCATTCCTTAGAGGGTTTCAGGTGCAGATAAACTTTAAGGGCTTGGCCTTTTCTGGATCTCTTTGGGTGAGATTATTTAAGAAAAGTGCTGTAGAGGTCTCATAGACTTGGCCAGGAATTTTGTATATCAGGAAACTGCACATTTCACGTGGATGGATCACATGTCTGATATTATCTTCTATCTCTACCCTGTGAGGAAGGGTGCCCAGAGTTTTATACCTAACAAATGATTCCCTCTTCCCTGTCCCTCCTTGACTCTGGAATTTACATTTTAATGCATTATTCTCCCAATTTTCCTCCTTTCTTTGCAATTACCCTCTAACTTTGGACCTTCCAAAATAGACCTTTCCTATTCAAAGCCTCCTGCATAGAAGGTGGTCTCCCTCGCTCACTCTTTCCTTGCATACACCCTCTTTTCCAGTCTAAGGAATGTCAGTGTCCCTGAGAGTGCTTTCCTTCCATACCTCTTTCTTTAGTGTTCTTTTCTTTCTATTTTTTCAGTGATATTTATTCTTTCAATGGCAATTCTCTTATTATTTAACCATATCACTTCTAGACACATGCGACAGCTTTCTGCAGGACAATTTCCATCTATTTTCAACTTCCTTTTTAAATTCATCCATTAGATACCTGATTCCAATTATGTGATTGGAGGATGAATCCTTTTAATTAACACTTAATTAACAAACATATCATCACAATATAAAACTAGAAAAACTCCAGGCATTCTAATATTATTTATGTACCATCATATAATACTTGAGTCAATGAAGCTTAGATCTAGGATAGGTCCAGCAAATCTGAGCCAAATACACTGAGCACTTTTACCTATATAACAGCTCCTTTCACTAACAGTGTAGATATTTTAAACAATATTGATAGTACAGAATTGATGTCATTCATTCAAGATATAATTAATTAGTTTGTACTCTGTCTAAGGCACAAAATACCTGCTTTCATTCTAGTTGGTGGAAACAAAAATCACATGTGTAAGTAAATATTTACTATGCTATTTTTTCCTTTATTTTTAAAGGAGCTTTAGATTACACAAATGTTACATTGAAAATATAGGGGATTCCCATATACCCCACCCTATTTCCCTCCCACATTTTCTCCCATTAACTGCATCTTTTGTTAGTGTGGCACATTTGTTACAATTGATGAAAACATTGAAGCATTGCTACTAAGCATGGTCTATAGTTTACATTATGGTTTACACTTTGCACTGCAAAATTTTATAGGTTTTGACAGAATGTATAATGGCCTTTACCCATCATTGCAATATCATGGAGAACAATTCCAAGTCTTAAAAATGCACCATGTTACACTTATTCTTCCCTCCCCTTCTCCTCAGAACTTCTGGTGGCCACTGTCTTTATATCAGTGTTACAAGTTTTTCCATTACTAGAATAATAATAAGTTTACTTTGGTCCATAGTTGCATTCCTCCCTTATGCTTATTCACTCTTCTATCTTGAGGATTTTGAGAGCGTGATGCCCACCTTGCTTCTGATTGAGAAGGGGTTTAGAATCCATTGGGCAGAAGGATGGAACTGTTAATATTTCCCCCTTTTGGTCAATGTCTTTTTCCAAATGCATTCCTAGTTGGAACTTGGTTATAATACCTTGGTGCCAGGGAGGCTCATCCCTGGGAGTCATGCCCCATGCCAGGTGGAAGGCAGTGAGCTTAATGATGAATTTGTCTTAGAAAGAGGACACATTTAAGTAACAAGGAAGATTTCAAGAGGTAACTCTTAGGCAATGTACATTACTAGGCTAAGTTTCAATAAAAAAAATAAGCATAAGTACAAGCCTTAATGTCAAGGGTCTGGAGTATTGTTCTGTCCTCTTCTGCTAGGCACTGTGTATATACTCTAGAGATTCTTACCACTCTATTAGAGAATGTAGCAGGGCTCCCCAACTGGGAATTTACTTTCTGTTAGTTATTGTGTGGGTCTCCACCCAATGAGATAACACCCATGACAACACAAACATTTTCATATTCCATAAAGACATTTCCCAAGTCCATCCTTCCCCACAAATCCCATGCCCCCCACTGATATCCTGTACCAATGATCCTTTCCTGCCATAGTTGTAACTTTTATGTAATCCAAAACCTCTCAAAAACAAAGCCAAAAAAATTCTTTTTGGATTGTGTCTTTCCTCACCATATAATTTGTTATCTTTTATGTATATTGACAATTTCTTCTTCATATTCCCCCAGTGTCTTATTTATTTTTCACTTTATTTTCAAAGAAACTTTAGATTACAGAAAAGTCACATAGAAAATATATGGGATTCTCATGTACCCCACCCATCCTCTCACATTTTCCCCTATTAATAACATCTTACATGAATATGCTCCATTTGTTACAATTGATGAACAAATTTTGAAGCATTGCTACTACCCATGGTCAATGGTTTCATTACGTTTTACACTTTGCACTGCAGTATTTTATAGGTTTTAACATAATGTATAATGACCTGTATCCATCATTGGAAAATAATGCTGAACAATTCCAATGCTCTAAATATGTCCTATGTTCCACCTATTCTTTTCTCCCCCTCCCCTTGGAACCTATGGTAACCATTAAGTTTCAGTTTTTCAAGAATAAGGTTCATAGTTACACATTAATACTGAGGACTTGAATGTGTTCATCTTGTCATAGGGTGTCATTTTAGTGGGTGGAAACCCACAAAATAAAAAAGAAAATATTAAACTCCCATCCTAGTGAGTCTTGCTACAATATCTTAGAGAGTGTAAAGAGTCTCTTGAGTACTTGGTAGTGCTGAAGAAAAGAAAAGTGATCAGTATGTTAAGCACTTATTTATCTTTTAAAAAATGTACATACCTCTGAAAATAACAGAGAATTCCTTTACAATCAGAATTTTTCTGAAGTAAGTGATTTAAGGAAAGGGAGGAGAGGAAAGGTCCCTACCTTCTTGCATGAGGGAAAATTCAAATTTCATATATTTTTAGATTTGTATTTACCTTTACAGGTGATTGCATCGTTTATTTCATATCCTATTTTACTATGTGTATTTTATATCTGAATAGGAAGCTCACTTTGGAGGAAAAATACCGTCTTCAAGTTTGCACATCTTCTTTCATCTGAAACTCAGTGGAGCAGGAGCTTGGGGTTCTGGTATGGTGTCATCATCTTGTAGCCTTTCTTTGTTTCTTGAAAACCTAGAATCAGATCAGTGTCCTTTGGCTGCATTATATTGATAAATGGAATTCACAGGAGAAGCTCACATTCAAGAGGAAAGCAATGTATCTCTTTGCAGGAAAAGCTATAAAGGCACATAATCAAAAGCATGGAACATGGAGGAATTACAAAATTGGAGACATGGAATGTCATGGACGGCTGTACTAAAAAGGAATGATTTGATCAAAGTCTTAATGTTGTGAGGAATGACAGGGGACTGATCCAGATATGTAGTTCAGCTCATGCATAGGAAAAATAATCAAGCAGAAATATAGTCTCTATGTGTGTTAGGCACAGAGACTTGTATTGCTTGTAGCATTTTTGTTATATCCCATTTAAGATCTTGGATTGACCTGAATAGGAGGATCATGTACTAGGAAAACTTCAAGTTTGTGAAAAATCTATCATAAGAACACAGCAGAACAGAAGCCTGGGTATTTTTCCAGCTTCTCATTTATTGATGTTTCTCTGGCCACAAACCCCAGACAAAAGGATCCATTTGTGAGGCTTAGACCAGCAGTGCTGCTCCAGAGTGTTGGTGAGGGATGTTCCTGCAATGAACCAGTGAAGATGATGGTGAAATTCTTAGAGCTCATTGTTAGGGTTGAAAATCTTGTAAGCTGGTCTCTTCTTACTTATATTTTTACTAATCGAAAAGAGAGCACCTATTGTCTTGGATTCTCTAAAAGCATTAATTTGGAAACAATTAATTACCCTTTTTACAGTTGCTTGATTCAGACAATTTGGAAATAACACATGTAGAAATTTTTCTAATATGTATCTCTAAGTCTAAAATGTATTCAGACTGAATCCTATTCCATGATGGCAGCAGTAGATGCCTTCAACCTCCAATGTCTCATGGTTGGCATCCAGCATGGATGGTGTCATAGTGTCCACCGTCCATGTGTGGTAGGAGTGGGCTCAGGTCTTTCTCTTTTTGTGATGTCCCAGACTGTGTTATACCATCTAACTTCCAGCACATTTTCTATGCTCCCCCAGCTTGTGATCAAATCTGTAAGTCACATAATATTCATTTTGTCCTTTTATTTTCGTTTAGCTTAAACTGAGTTCATTTCTGTTGTTTGCATCCAAGAGCACTCATCCCCAAAATATTTGTAACATTTGGCAACATTACTTTTTATAAAAATTTCTTTCCCCAGAATATTTATGGTTTTATTAACCTCTTTTCACTTCTGCTAATTTATGAAATTACAAAAAAAAAAAAAAAAAAGAAATCCAAAATAACTCATTAGTTTATGGATGAGAAAAGATGGGAGATAAACCCAACAAAAATAAAGGGTTCTTCTACCTCGGTGGAATGGCCTTTTGAGGACTCAGTTAGCATGTCAACTAAGTGACAATACCTTGCAGGGCTAGGGCAGTGTTTTCCACGAAGCTTTGTATATTCTAAATCAGCATTCACTCTATGGTGCTCTTTCTCCCTTAGTCAGCATTGAAGGTGCAGGAATCAAGGGTGGAAATGGGAGTGGCACCACTCACAATTACTCCTAGTGATCCACTAGGAAAGTTTTTGCTTTCTGCCCCTGCAGCCTTAAACTCGTCTCATTTCCAGGTCTTAGTTCCAAAAGGAAGAGTGCTTCTACCAGGGAACAAAACAATGATTCCATTGATCTGGACGTTAAGATTGCCACCTGCCCACTTTGGTCTCTTCATTGCTCCGAATCAAAAGAGAAAGAAGGAAATTACTGTACTGGCTGAAGTGATTGTTCCTGACTATCAAGAGGAAGTAGGACTGCTCCTACACAATGGAGGTAAAAGGATGAGTTTGCCTGGAATAGAGGAGAGCACCTAGGGCATGTCTGAGTATTACCCTGCCCTGTGATTAAAGTCAATGGAAAACTGCAACAACTCAATTCAGGCAGGATTATCAATGGCCCAGAATCTTCGGGAATGAAGACTTGAGTCATCCCATCAGTCAAAAAACCATGCCCAGCTGAGGTGCTTGCTGAGGGTGAAGGGAACATGGAATGGGTAATGGAAGAAGGTAGTGGTGAATATGAACTTTGACCTGGTGATCTGTTACAGAAACGAGGACTGAAATCGTCATGAATATGTCTTCCTTGCTATATAGCTAATAAAGGATTTCAGTAGAGTGTTAGGATACAAGATCAATATGCAAAAATCAGACTTAATATCATTTATACCAAATACCATTGATTGTACACTTTGGATGAATTTATGCTTTATTGATATGTATTCATAAAATTGATTTGTTAAAAAAAAGAAAGCAATACACAAAAGGTGGATAGTCATCTTTTTCTATCATACTCCTTCTAAAAACCATTCTTCTATTTTGTGAATACAGCTATCTATAAATGGCTACAGATTTCTACATGACCTTGATCTCTAAAGAATAAATTTTATTTTTTACAGTTCTGACACTTCCTCACACTGGGAATTGAAGCTTTACTGCTCTCTGGTACAAGGATATAATAATCATATGGGTTTTGTAGGATTGTTGTGAGGCTCAATGAGTCTATACATGTAGATGTTTGCACAGTACCTGGCACCTAGACCACATTTGGGCACTGCCTTCATTTTCAGGCTCCACAGGTGGCTGTTTCTTCTCAGTCTGTTAAGTCCTGAGTCTTTATCATAATAAAAATATATCCTCACAGCTCAGAATCCTCTAGTTTCTGATGTAACTCATTTTTTTGGTCTGCTCTTCTCTTGAATACTCTGCACCATCTTGCTTTTTACCAAGATCACAATAAAGTCAGAGATAGATCTTTAATTTCAAAATCACATAGTCATTTTTTCAGTCCTTAGCCAGCTTGTCATTACTTTACTATTAAGATAATTATAATGATTATCATGTTATGCTTTATGTATCTCAATCTTCATGAAATCCTGTGTGATGGTTAGGCTAATTTGTCAACTCGGCCAGGTAATTTTGTCCAGGTTTTTGGTCCAGCAAGCACTGGGCTAATTGTAATACAAGAGAATTTATGGACTTTGATCACCAGTGAGTTTACTGCATGGTGGCTGATTACATCTGCATCAATCAGGGAGATTGCATCATCAATGGGTGACACTTTTATCCCATCAGTTGAATGCCTTAAAAGGGGAAGTGATTTCAACATTCAGAGAGAATTTCCCAGCGCATCGCTGGACAGCCAACTTCTCCCAGAATCACATCAAGGACCTTTCATCGGACTTTCATTGGAGTCCCTGGTTTGCAGCCTGCCTAAGGAACCTGGACTTGTGCATCCCCATGGTCATGTGAGAGACTCTTATAAAATCTCATATTATTGACAGATATCTCCAGCTGATTCTGTTTCCCGAGAGAACCCTGACTAATGCAGCTTGGTACCGGGAGTGGTTCTTGAGGAACAGAGTCTTAAACATGGGATGTATGAGTTGTTTCTGGGAGTTTTGTAATTGGCTCTCTACTCTATTTGGACTCAGGGGTACTAATGACTCCATTTCCAATAATGAAGAGGTTGCTAACAGTCCACGGCATGAGCTGGCAATGGAGATATGCAAAATAGCATCACTGGATTCCCCTACTTCGATGCTTATAAGAAGCAAGGATCTGGGTGAATGTGTTTTCAACACCTTAACAGAATTTTGTGGAGTCAAAAAGTATATGATGTTGGCTGGCTCCTCCTGATACTCTGGATACTGTTATAAAAGAAAGAGATGAGCTAAAGTCTTCAAATATGAAACTTAAATGCTGCATGAATGATATGAAAGTTTCTATGTGTGCCTTGAAAGAAAATCTTGTCTCCTGTAGCCTCAGACTTGAGATATCTTATAATCAAACCCAGACTCTCATTGTATGAGTAGCAGAATTATAGAGGAAACTAAAATCTCAACCTCGCAGGGTTTCTGCAATTAAAGTGAAGCCATTGATTGGAAAGGAGTGGAACCCTGAGGATTGGGATGTAGACATGGGATGATGATAATATTGGTGGACATTGGAACCCTAAATTCTGCTGAGACTTTACCAGATTAAACCTGCGATGGCCTGTCCTGTGGAGACCACACCTTGTCAACCTTGTATCAACCAGCCTCCAGCCTGCCCCAGGAAGTCCAGACCTCCTTCCAGCCCTGAGGTAGGTACTAGCCAAACAGAAGTCTGCACTACCCTGCCTCTAGCCTGCCCCAGGGAGTCTGGAACTCCTCCCAGCCCTGAGGCAGGTACCAGGCTAACTCCAGCATGCAGTGCCCAGCCTTCAGCCTTCCTCAGGGAGTCTGGACCTCCTCCCAGCCACAAGGCAGGTACCAGCCAAACTCCAGCATGCACTGCCCAACTTCCAGTCTGCCCTGAGGAATCTATCTTCTAACCCCTGCCTGAAGAGATTAATCCTATCTCACCAGAAGAAAATGCAAAGGAATGCCCTGAGGTCAGTAGTTTACAAGACATCTCTAATCCTTCTCCTTATCCCCACCCCCCACCCCTCTTGTCTTTGAGACCTATTAGTAGACTGAAATCACAACAAGCCCCCAAAGGTGAAATACAAAGTGTGACCCATGAGGAAGTACACTATTCTCTGAAAGAACTGCATGAGTTTTCCAACTTATATAGACAGAAATCAGGGGAATATGTGTGGGAATGGATACTAAGGGTATGGGATAATGGTGGAAGGCATATAAAGTTGGATCAAGCTGAATTTATTGATATGAGTCCACTAAACAGAAATTCTGGATTCATCGCTGTAGCTCGAGGGGTTAGAAAGGGCTCTAACAGTTTGTTTGGGTGGCTGACTGAAGCATGGACCAAACGATGGCCTAGCATGTCTGATGTTGAGATGCCCGATTTGCCCTGGTACACAGTAGACGAGGGCATTCAAAGACTTAGAGAGATTGGAATGCTAGAATGGATTTACCATTTGAGACCTGCCCACCCACCTCAGGAATGTCCAGAGGACACACCTTTAACCAAGACTGTGAGGAATAAATTTTTAGACTAACTCCATCTTCTCTGAAGAGCTTTGTGGTTGCTCTTCTCTGCAGTCCAGATATTACTGTAGGGAGGGCTGTAATGGAATTGGAATCCTTAAACATTATGGGGATGATCTGCTCTCCATCTGGGAAAAGTCAAGTATCGGCAGTTACTTGCCAAAGACAAGGTGGGCATGGCTACTGCAATGAAAGACAGATTCAAAGCAGCACACAGAATAGTCTGAGTCACATGGAGTTATGGCATTGGCTAATAGATCATGGGGTACCTAGAAGTGAAATACATAGGCAGTCTACTAAATTTCTTCTGGATTTGTATAAGCAGAAGAGTTCTAGGTCGAGCGAACAAAACCCTAACTCAAATTACAGATACAGAAAATCATGGCCCCTTAATCAATTCCCAGACTTGAGACAGTTTACAGACCCAGAGCCCCTTGAATGAGGAGAAGGCCAGGTCCCCTTGGGGAAGGAACCTGTTAAACTGCCAAAAATTTATACATTAATCTTCCTCCCACTTTTCCCCAGGGAGACCTTTGGCCTTTTGCCAGAGTAACTGTGAATTTGGGAAAAGGAAATGATCAGACATTTTGGGGATCATTAGACACTGGCTTAGAAGTCACATTAATTCTAGGAGACCCAAAATGTCACTGTGGTTCACCAGTCAGAGTAGGGGCTTATGGAGGTCAGGTGATTGATGGATTTTTAGCTCAGGTTTGTCTCACAGTGGGTCCAGTGTGTCCCTGGACCCATTCTGTGGTTATCACCCCAGTTCCAGAATGCATAATTGGAATAGACATACTCAGTAACTGGCAGAATCCCCACATTGGATTGCTGACTTGTGGAGTGAGGGCTATTATGGTTGAAAAGGCCAAGTGGAAGCCTCTAGAACTGTCCCTGCCTAGCAAAATAGTAAATCAAAGACAATGCCAGATTCCTGGAGGTATTGCAGAGATTAGTGCCACTATCAAGGATTTGAAGGATGCTGGGGTGGTGATTCCCAGCACATCCCCATTCAACTCTCCTATTTGACCTGTGCAGAAAACAGATGGATCTTGGAGGATGACAGTAGATAATCGTAAACTTAACCAGGTGGTGACTCCAATTGCAGCTGCTGTCCCAGATGTGGTATCATTGCTGGAGCAAATCAACACTTCCCCTGGTACCTGGTATGTAGCTGTTGATCTGGCAAATGATTTTTTCTCAATTGCCATTAGTAAGGACCACCAGAAATAGTTTGCTTTCAGCTGGCAAGGCCAGCAGTATACCTTCACTGTCCTGCCTCAGGGGTATATCACCTCTCCCGCCCTATGTCATAATATTGTACGCAGGGACCTTGATCGTCTCTCCCTCCCACGAAACATCAGACTGGTTTTAGTCCCAAAAGGAGGACTGCTGCCACTAAGGAACACAACAATGCTTTCATTGAACTGGAAGTTAAGATTGCCACCTGGCCACTTTGGGCTCCTCTTTTTGAATCAACTGAGTATGTCTATTCCAATTATGCATTCTGGAACTCCTCCTGTGAATCAACAGGCAAAGAAGGAAATTACTGTACTGGCTGGGGTGATTGATCCTGACTATCACGGGGATATAGGACTACATCTACATAATGGGGGTAAAGAAGAGTTTGCCTGGAATGCAGGAGATCCTCTAGGGCGTTTCCTAGTACTGCCATGCCCAGTGATTAAAGTCAATGGAAAATTGCAACAAACCAATTCAAGCAGGACTAATAATGGCTCAGAATCTTCAGGAATGAAAATTTGGATCACCCCACAAGGCAAAGAACCATGGCCAGCTGAAGTGCTTACTGAAGGTAATGGGAACATGGAATGGGTAGTGGAATAAGGTAGTGATAAATATGAACTTCAACCACATGACCAGTTACAGAAACGAGGACTGTAATAGTCATGAACCCTTCTTCCTTGTTTTGTTATGAGTATGATTGTATATGTACACAAAACAAATTTCTTGTTTTCTTCCCCAGCCTTTTCCCCTGTCATATGAAAAGTTGTATTAATTCCATGTCATAATATTTAAGGATGTCAAGTTTAAGAGTGAATATTACCCAAGCACTTTCACCCTATTCTGTGGGGAATTAATGTGTTTCCGGTTGTATGCAGGGGAGTTGAATATTGTTAGGTGGAAATATATATGTATGCTTGTCTGTTATTGCTTTTACTTAGAGACTAAGTATGGTTTAGGGTAATGTGTATGGTTGTCGAGTTGACAAGGTGTGGACTGTGATGATTAGGCTAATGTTTCCCCTTGGCCAGGTAATAGTGTCCAGGTGTTTGGTCCAGGAAGCACTGGGTGAATTGTAATAAAAGAGCATTTATGGACTTCGATCACCAGTGAGTTTACTGTGTGGGTAGCTGATTACATCTGCATCAATCAGGGAGATTGCATCATCATTGGGTGATGCTTTTATCCAATCAGTTGAATGCCTTAAAAGGGGAAGTGATTTCAACATTCAGAGAGAATTTCCCAGCTCATTGCTTGACAGCCAACTTCTCCCAGAATCACATCAAGGACCGTTTATCAGACTTTCATCAGAGCCCCTGGTTTGCAACCTGCCTGTGGAACCTGAACTTGTGCATCCCTACAGTCTCATGATAGTCTCTATAAAATCTCATATTATTGACAGATATCTCCTCTTGATTCTGATTCCTGAGAGAACCCTGAGTAATACATCCTGGTAAAAACACTTTATTTTTGTCCTTGATGTCATTGGGACAGCTTATATTTTGCAGCGTTAATTTCTAAATGCCCATTCACGAACTTGTGCAGATCGGGTATAAATTTGGTGACTTAGCTCAGAACAGATTCCCAAACTCCACTTCTGGGAATTCTGACCAGTTTGTTGTTATGTGGCTCAAGATTCATATTTTCAACCAGTTTGCTAGCTGATTCTGATATTCCGCTAATTTGGGATACCGAGATGATCTTAGTTGATTATGTGACCTTAGTAAACTTTCAGGGATTGAATTCTTTCATGAATTCCTCAAACTTTTCTCTTCAAATCTGCCTGAAAGAGTCTGACTTTATATAAATTGTTGTCGTGTACTTTCCAGTTTAGCATTTGTTCCAGATTTTTTTTAATCTCAGAAAGAGTCATTAATTGCTACAATAAAAAAAAAACTTTGTGGTTTTAGTGATCTTTTGTTTACTTTTTTTCCTTCTAACTTCTGCTATGGTCTTATTAATGAGATCCCTGTGTAGAGAACAGTGCTCTCTCTCTACCTTGTGGTTAAATCTGAGAGACCTCTAATAACCATTCTTGTTTTCCTGGTCCATTTCCTTATCGTCTTGGGAAAGCTAACTCCATCTAGTCTCAGAAGATGATGGGCGAAATATTTGATACATTTGTCCCTCCATTCTCTTGGGTACACTGTCCTTGGTCTGTGCTGTGTCCCCCTTGATGCACAAAGATGCCCGGTGGTACATGGTGTAAACAGTGGAAAACATTGGAAATAATAGGTTAGCCAAATGTAAAATATTTGCTGAAAAAGAGACTCAGGAGTCCTGCCTTGGAAGTAATAGAGGGCAATGTAAATTCTCTTGCTAAAGTGGTTCTGTCAATTATTGTATGGTGTAAATCGTTACAATTTTATAGTTTCGTACCAGTGTTTATTTCACAAGCAACTTTTTGCGCAGCAAAAGAACCAGAAAATAAAAGTGAATGCTAAATGAAAAATTGACTAATGATTTTTTAAAATGCTGCTATCTCTTTTTTAAAATACTTTAAAAATGTCTTAGAAAGATATTTAGATTACTTAAATGTCACCTAAAAAATATAGGGCATTCCTGTATGTCCTGATCCCTACTCCTCACACATTTTCCCACATTAACAATATCCATCATTAGTGTGGTACACTTGTTACAGTTGATGAACTCATTTTGGAACATTGCCACTGGGTGTGGATTATAGCTCTCTCACACATGATTTTTTAAATTATAACAGATACAATGGGCTGTATCTGTCTTTGCAGTACAATTCAGGATAATTCCCATGTCTCGAAAATGCCCACATATTACACCTGTTTTTCCCTCTCTCTTCCCTCAGAACCTCCAGTGGTCACTGTCTCCACATCAATGACAAAAGTTCTTCTATTGCTAGAATCACAATAAGTTTATAGTAGAATAACAGTAAGTCTACTCTAGTCCATCATTCATTCCCCAGTTTTGAGGATTCTGAGATGGTGATGCCCACTCTGCCTCCAATTGAGAGTGGGCTTAGATCCCATGGGGCAGATGGATACTACTTTCTTGATTGGAGTTGCAGACTCTCTCTGTTCCCTGAGATGGTCATTGTCCATTATCATCTCTCCATGTTAGTTGCCCTGGGTTAGTCTAATGAACTGGAGAGGAGGTGTTGCAACTCTCTTGAGATTCAGGGCCCAACTGGCACATGGACAGCCCAAAGATTTATGTCTCTTTGATGTACACCTATCAACTCCAGTACTAACTATTGGTTAAAATAGCAGGGGCATACGAGCCATGTGTAGGGAAACCACAACTGAGTCCAACTATGTCACACTGGGGAGCATAAGTTCCAAAGTGGGGCCTACTGGCAAGGAGCCAAACTCCTGAGCTGTCTGCCTTGCCTATGGTGTCTGGATGTTTCTAGAGCCCTCAGGAGCCCTGCCATTTGAGGCATATAATTCCTCAAATAAATAAATTCATTTGTCTGTACCCTTTCCCCTTTTGGCCAAGATCTTTCTTCAGTTGCATTGCTAGATGGCACTTGGTATTAATCCCTTGCTGCTAGGGCGGCTCATCTCCAGGAGTCATGTCCCACGTTAGGCGAAAGGTAATGCATTTATATGCTGATTTTGGCTTAGAGAGATGCCACATTTGAGCAACAAGGAGGCTCTCAAAGATTTTCTGTTTGATAATTAGTGGAAGATAACAAATGTGTAATTTGCACTAAAGGTTTGCTGACATTTACTGTATGACCTGATGGCTGATCACATTGAAACCAGAACACACATCAGTGACAGAATCCTAGCATCTGTTTCTCAGGGAAACTTATTTTAATAGCACTAGTCCTAACACCAATTTACTACATGTGAGTACTGCAGTTTTATTTAAGTATCTCTGACACATGGGATTTCATTTCGATCAAATGGGGGTTCTTCTAAATTGATTTTGCTTGTCTTTAAAACCATGTTTTCTTGTGCAAGTACAAAATGTAAAGTGACCTTTTTACTTGTGTTTGGCTCCATTAGCAGGAGAATATTTTGCAAACTGTTCAATGATGTCTATTTTACATCCATAACCTCAGATGCTTCCATTAGAAAACAGTTTAATTTCAATACTGACTTCATTTTTCATCAGATTTTTATTATATTTCTAGATGGACCTGCTCATGGTGGCGGTCCACTAGTTTGGCCATGCCATTGGCCTGCGCCAAGTTGTGGCTTCCACCATCCATCGTGGGCCACACCACCAGGGCGTGGTGAATGCCCCCTGTGCTTCCGGCTCCTCTACAAGGATGAAGTGAGCATCCGGCAGCTGTAAGACACGCAGAAGTCCGTGTTCTCCATTGTGCCATACGAGTAGCCTCCCTCCTGTGGAACCCAGACAACTGATCCAACACCCTGCCCCTAGGATGTGCGACTCAGGTGTGACGCTGACTCTGATGCAGTGGCCCCGACCCTGGCGGGGAGTCTTCTTCTTCAAAGGCAGGTATTTCTGGGTCTGACCCCGGGCCAGCATCTGGGGTCACTGAGCCCAGTGCACATGCACCGCTTCTGGTGGGAAAGCATGGGCACCTGCACCAGCGACCCCAAGAGTGTCTTCTTCAAAGTTCTAGAGGCCGGAGTCCAAAATCCAGGTGTCGGCAAGGCCGGGCCATTTGAGGCTGCAAGGGAGAGTCCCTCCATGCCTGGTGGCTCCCAGTCCTTGGCGGTGCTGGGCTGTGGGCACCTGCCTCTCTGCCCATCTTCATACCCCCTTCCTCCATGCCTCCGAGTCTCCATGCCTCCCCTCCTTAAAAAGACACCAGTCCCTAGATTTGGTCCCCTACCTCAGAACAGCCTCATCTTAATTTAACTAATTCCATCTGCAGTGACCCTATTTTGCATTCTGAGGTTCTGGGTGGGCATGAATTCTGGGAGAAGGGAAGAACAAAAAAATCTCATTCTGCTGGAGGCCAAACGTCTTCTATAATTAAGAATACTATTGTAAATTCAGTAAAAACTTCCATATCGAAGACAACTGATCAATGTGTGTGGTAACAATAGGATAAATTTCTACACAGCAAAATATGGTGGTAAGAATAATTTTCTTTACAATTTAAGAAAGCAAAGATGATGAGATTTTCTTTTAATTGCTTTTGGTAGAAACTTCTTCATACTTTTATCCAAGCAACCTGTGCTCTTCTACTATCAAAGAGAAACTGTGGCAATCAAAATTTGCAAATGTTTATATACATAAATATTATAAATATTATAATATATATATATTACATATATATGTTTAAGCACATGTATCTATACACACATGTACACACAAAGTAATGAATAGGGACTTAGACAATTTTAATATTGAATAAGAACAAAGTAATCTACTCCATACCTCCTCTCTTTGCTGCTAATTATAGGTTAATTTTCAGAAATTTTGAGCCCTTTTTAGAAATACATAAAGCAACCAAGGTGTCTTCTAGGTTAATGAACATTTTGTAAAGATATCTTGAAAAATTTGTTCAAATTATATTCATAATTAATCAGAAATCTTTAATCCCATTATTCAAGAAAGTGGGAAAACTCGAGCTTCTAGTGTTTGGCTAGTTGTAAAATACATAGATCTAGGGATATATTCCATTAAACCTCTTCTTGCCCATGAACCCTTGGGAAAACCTTTGTGTCCACCCTGTGGGACACCTACCTTGTTTGAAGTTTGCTTTAAAGTAGGTTTGTTTGGACCAAAGGGTCCAATGAGGTGAGGAAAATCCGTTGTCAAAGAGGTACTTTTGCAAGTTGTACAGATCTCACTTGCAAAGTGAGATGCTGAATATCTGGAGCAAGTTTTAATGTCATTACTGATGGGGTCTGGCTTTAGAGTAGGATTATCTTACATGACCTAATCTCTGGCATAGCTCACTTGGTCAAATACAGTGTTCACTCAGGTATACTGAGATATCTCTCCATGTGCTCTTTTTTAAAAGGATTTATTTTTATTTATTTCTCCCCACCCCCCTTGTTGTTTGCACTTGCTTTGTCTGTTCATTTTCCTTGTTTCTTCAGGTGGCTCCTGGAGTTGAACCTGGGAATTCTGATGTGGGAGGGAGGTGCTTAATCACTTGAGCCACTCTGTTTTCTGCTTTTGTGTCTCTCATTATGTTGCTTCTTCTTGTGTCTCTTGTTTTGTCAGCTTGCCACTCCTGCCAGTCATGCCAACTCACTGTCTTCTTTAGGAGGCACCGGGATCTGAAGCAGGGTCCTCCCATATCGTAGGTAGGAGCCCAGTCACTTGAACCACATTTACTTCCCCTCCATGTGTTTTTATTAAATAAACTTTTGTTTTTGAATAGTTTTAGATTCATATAAAAATTGCAGACATTGTCCAGAGAGTTCTCCCAAACTGTCAGCCACTTCCCTCTAATGTTAACATCTTACCTAATCATGGTACATTTGTCAAACTAAAGATTTACATTGGTACAATATTAGTAACTAAACTCCAGACTTCATTCAGATGTAACTAATTTTTTACTCCTATCCTGTTCCTCTTCCAGAATCCAATCGAGGACACCACATGCGTTTGTTTTCCATGAATTTGTTGCAGGAATATCATGTGACCTTTATAGAAAAATATCTTGGTCACTGCTAATGCAAGGCTCACATTTTAAGGGAATAGCATAATGTTTTCTTCTGTACATCAATATTTTATGATTTTTGGCAACAAATCTCATTTATTCAAGGTTAAAGATTAATTTTGCTTTTATATTAACAATTTGCTAACTCATTACATTCATTCATTCAAGCCCAAAGAAATTAGTTTAAGCATATTTGTTTGGGCTCTGTAGCTATAATGGGAAGAAAAATTCCATAGATTGTGTAGAATTGTTTGAGAACCCTGAAGCATGTTAGAGCTGGCTGCATGTGAATCAGTCCTTATATATCTCTCAGCCTGATTTTATGTCTGCAACAGGAGCACTTGTGTAGAGTGTTCCTGGGTTAGGACATGGGGTAGTGTGAGCTATGCCGAGCAAATATACTTCCCAATTGATTTTATCTATAATTAATTAAGATTTTTTTTTTTTTGGCCATTTGAACAACAGGAGTGTACAATATTAAATCAAACACTTAGAATTGTAAATTCTAAAAGAAATGGAAGAATAAGACAGTCTATTTCTTAGGTCAGGACGAAAAAGCAATATTCACATGTCCTATGTAGAAGGAGTCATCCACATTTAGGAATCTGAAACATTCTAGGCTTTTAAGCAAATGTAAAGACAGCAGTGTGGTTCAGGTTGAATTGGGATGTCCCCAGTTCACTGCCTTTTCTTACTAACAACCCTGTCTAGAATTTCTTCAATTGTCGAGAACATGGCCATGTAAACTAGAGGGGACAGATCCTGACCACCTTCAAAGCTAGTTTTTTTCTTACTTATATATTCATTGCACAGTACTCAGCCCTGATCCTGTGGGTGTGGTCACATGCCAGGAAATCATTTGTGGGTGAAAGGGGTACAAAACACACCATGTTGCATGAGAAGAGAAAGGTGTCAGCATCATTCAGCCCTGAGCTAAATGAGATGATTATTTCTTCTATCTGGATTATGATTTCCCTTTTAGCATGTGGTTCATTTTAATACATATATACATATGTATTAAGTATATATATTAGTTTTCTCTCATTTCCTAAGCAATTAGCAATTTATTATGTCAGAGTTTTGTAGATCAGGAGTACAGTGAGGACAGTTCTCTTCTCAAGGTTGCTACAAGGCTAAAATAATGCAGTCAATACGGCGATATTCTTTCCAGAGCATGGAGTTCTTTTCCAAGCTTATGGGGTTGGGTAGAATCATTTCCTTATGATATTGAGTAGTGCTGAGATCCTATGTCCTTGCTGGCTGTCAGCTCTCGCCTCCTAGAGCCTGCCACATTCCTTGCCACATGGTGCCCTCAATCTCCACAACCAACTACAGATATATTTTTCTATTTCAAATCCTACTTATTTATGAATCTCACTGAGCTCTTTGTCTCTGACCAGTGCAGCAAGATTTAATGGACTTTCCTTCTTAAAGTCAACAAATTAATGATATATGCAAAATCATTTCCCAGCAGAACCTGAATTAGTGTTTCAACAGCTGAGAGAAGGTGTGGATAAACCAGGGTACAGGAGTCTTCAGGGCATTTTAAGAATTCTACTTATCAAAATATGTCTTTTTAAAAATCATTTACCAAAGATAGATTGGGCCTAACTGGATCTTTGGCATTGGGGAACGTTTGGAGAATTTCATTTTTTAATATTATTATGTGGCTTCAGAGAAGGAGAGGCTTGAAGAGTTAGTTTCCCAGCTGGCACTGAAACGACAGTGGCTTCCAGTGCTTCTTTATTCTCAGAGTGTTATTGCTTGTAAAAAAAAACCCAGAAGTATCTGCCAAAATGAAAAAATAATTTTAACTCTTGGTCCATGGATTCTCAGTATTTGATCTAAACCTTGGTCTTTCATCCAATTAATATTCACCTTGGATTAGGCCTCTGTCTGCTTTGCACACTGTTTCATTAGCCTTTCTTAAACATCCAGGACCATCTTTTCCCAAGTCCTGTTCATTTTCTGAAGTGCTCTTCCCTGAGCTTTGAATGCCAGCCCCTTCCTCTATTCATACACGAGGCCAACTGTCCCCTACTCAAAGAGGACATTTCCTTATCCTACATTTTTTGTAGACCGCTCTGGGCCAGTTACTCTGCAGGAATGTGTGTAAGATGGCAAAGAGGATATATTGCATTGAAGAAGGAAATCTATCAATTAGAAATTGAAGTCAAATAAGCAAATTTTAAAATGTATATTAAATGTAACTTTATGGAAGAGCAGGAAAAAAATCATGGGTGTATAGAGAAAATCTGAAGAAAATATTAGCATTTTCTAACCCAAATACGTGGTGGAGCAACAACAGGGTGGATTGCTGATGAGAAGGAATGCCTTCCCTAATGGTGTGGGTCTGTCCAGCATCATTCCTGAATGCCCAGGAGGGGACAGTCTCCTAAGGTAATGGGCTCTTAAGGACACAAACTACAGGAAAATGAACTGAATATTAAATAGAATTGGAACAATACATGCCTTAGGACACTCCATATCAATGAAAACCTCTTAGGAGCATTATGAAAAAATTGTTGCAGGAAAAGTTAAACTCATGAGGGAGGAATATTTTTTTATCTATAAAACTGTCACAAATTTTCTCTTTTCCTCTGACTGTTCAGGCAGAGGGTTGACCATGAAATGGACCTGGGTTCACATTCCCTGCCTTTCCTGAGTAACAGCATTGCTACACGGGAAGAAATCTCAGAGAAGCAGGACAGTAATGGTTACAGAAATGTTATTTGTTTATCGTGTACGCTCCCAGTAAAATGAATCTTTTATGAGTTCAGTTTTACTTGTTCATAATTTACTGTCCTATGCCTAGAAGTGTTCATGATATTCCTTGCATAATATTTTAAGTATTGTTCATTTTGACTCTGAATAAATGAAGAACTGCTTTATCAGACCTTGGGAGCTGAAGCCATTTTATCTATTACCACTAGGTGGAGGTGTTACACTTCAGGTCTTCGAATCGCTTCATTAGTGATTTTAGAAAGTGGTGGACTTAAAGGGCAGTGCTAAGGGTGACTTTTAAGTATCTGGCGACTCATTTCTGGAAAGAGTATTTGTGTTGAGGGGAATACAGGGGTCTTGTTTTGGATGTATTGAGGTGCCTTTGGAATGTTGAAGAGGAGCTTCAAATATTTATTTAAAATTCAGAATAGACTGAGATAGATATACAATTTGTGCACTACCTCTTCATCTATCCAATGATATGAGTATATTCTACATTGGTTTTGGCACCATTTTTATAAGATTTCAAGATAGTTGCAGGTGATTTGAAAGAGTACAATTGGTAATAAAAATATTTAAATTTGTCAATTTTGCTGAAGTTTGTTGAAAATGGCGGTGTTAAGTTGATTTCTGGCTTTTTTCAGGCTTGCAGTTGCATTTCTTGTGGTCATGATAATTTTATCTCCTTCCATTATTTATCTTTTACAACTCACTGCACAGGAACGGTTGCCTTTTTACTCTCTAATAATTTGCATAGGGTCTTCGGGGACTTGGTTGTCTGCTCAGAGCTCTATTAATGTGGTTTCCCTGGAGATGGGGCCTGAGTGCACCAGACTGGTGAGAAGATGATGGCACATTCCCAACTCCTCATCCTTCTGGTGCTCTGGGTCTCAGGTGAGAGGTTTAGAAGAGTAACATCTTTACAAAGTTGGAGAATAGTCATACCATGCAGGGTGAATAATCCACTTTATCTAAGACAGATTTGATTTTATATGATAAATAAAAACCCTACATTTATATATATATTTTATGTACTTGTGATTTAATGTATATCCTATGTTCTTTTCTGGTTGCAGATGCCCGTGGGGACATCGTGATGACCCAGTCTCCAGGCTCTGTGGCTGCATCTTCAGGAGAGACCGTCACCCTCAAGTGCAAGTCGAGCCAGAGTGTTCGCAGCTACATAGCCTGGTACCAGCAGAAATCAGGACAGGCTCCTAAACTGCTCATCTATTATGCATCCACACGGCCATCTGGGGTCCCTGATCGATTCAGTGGCAGTGGGTCTGGGACAGATTTCACTCTCACCATCAGCAGATTCCAGGCTGAAGATGTGGGAGATTATTAGTCAGCAGTATAACGGTGCTCCTTCCACAGTGTTTCAGCCTCGAACACAAACCTCCTCCCCAGGGTTGTAGGGCAGTGAGTCCTGCAGCACCAGCTGCTTCTTTGTCAAATAGACTTGAACTTGTTTGCTTCCTCCATGTGTCTGAGAAGCTACAATTTTTAGGGGACTGTACCATAGAAGTCTCCTTTTCTTCTCATGGCCATATCAAATGACAGGGTGAGTAAATTTCTCTCTCTTACCATCTAGGGAAGGGTCCTGTAAACTTTACACCCTGATGGATTGATTCACCCTTCAGGGTGCCTACTTAATGCTGAAAAATTTACCATCTTCTATCCTTATTCTTTTGATCTTCTTCCTTCTGTCCCATCATCCTCCAACTCTGTTCCAACCCAAGATTAAATCCTTGATGCTTCATATTCAAAACTTCCCCAATGGAAGGTCATCTTATTCCCTTATTCTTTCTTTCCATGGACTTGGAATCCAAGTCTTTCTTTTCAGTGTCACAAAAGGTGATTTGATTTGCTACTCTCTCTTTTTTTATTTAGATAACTATTTTCATTTCTTTTTTTCCTTTTAGTGCTTTTTAAAATAATTTTTCATTTTTTAAAAGATACTTAGATTACATAAATGTTACACAAAAAATAGAGGGATTCCAATATGCCCCACTCCCCACACCTCCCACACCCTCCCACATAAACATCCTTCTTTAATATGGCACATTCATTGCAGTTAATAAGTGCATCCTGGGGCTTTGCCATTAACCATGGACCATAGTTCACATTGTAGTCTACACTATCTCCCACACAGCAATGCCTGCTTTGTGATAATATAAAATGGCCTATATCTGTCATTGCAATGTCATTCAGGACTATTCTCAAGTCCTGAAAAAGTCCCCATATTACAACTGTTTTTCCCTCTTCCTTCCCCTGGAGCCTCCAGTGGCCACTGGCTCCACATTAATGTTGTAATTTCTTCCATTGCTAGAATCACTGTATGTCTATAGTAGAATACCAGTAAGTCCACTCTAGTCCATAGCTATTCACCCAATCCTGAGGATTCTGGGATGGGGATGTCCACATCACCTCCAATTGAGAGAGGGCTTATAACCCATGGCGAAGATGGATGTGACTATCTTGCCTGCAGCTGCAGACTCTGTTCTCTGGGATGGCCTATTGTCCATCATCATCTCCTTGCTGGTTGTCCTGGTTGAGTCTGATGAGCTGTAGAGTAGGTGTTGGAACTGTGCCGTAATTCTGGGCCGAGGTGGTGCATGGACAGCCCAAAGACTCGAATCTCTGGACATACACCTAGAAACTCGAGCACCAAGTATACATTTAAACAGAAGGGACAGATGACCCATGTTCAGGGAAGACACAATTGAGTCCAACTCACACTCTCAGTAGCACAGATTCCAAAGTAGGGCCCACTGGCAAGGCACCAAACTCCAGAGCTATCTGCCCTGACCATAGGACCTGGGTGTCTCCAGGTCCCTCAGGAGCCCCACTATTTGGGGTAGTATCCACTTTGGCAGTCTATGAGATCCTGCTGAGATGTGCATAAGCATTACCTCTGGGATGACCTCTCAACTCACTTTGATGTCTC
Organism: Tolypeutes matacus; assembly: GCA_026826555.1. Classification (NCBI taxonomy): domain Eukaryota; kingdom Metazoa; phylum Chordata; class Mammalia; order Cingulata; family Chlamyphoridae; genus Tolypeutes; species Tolypeutes matacus. The sequence goes on along the minus strand of JAKSZT010054030.1, from coordinate 169,196 downwards.
TTAGCCATATAAACTCATTTGTCTTTACCTTTTCCCCCTTTTATTCGAAGTCTTTTTCCTGTTGCTTTGCTAATTGTTGCTTGGTAGCAATCCCTCGGTGCCAGGGAGGCTCATCCCCAGGAGTCATGTCCCACGCTGGGGGGAAGGTAATGCATTCATATGCTGGGTTTGGCTTAGAGAGAGGCCACATTTGAGCAACAAGGAAGCTCTCAGGAGGCAACCACTAGGAATCCCATAACAATAGGCTAAGTTTCAATTTCAAGAGCAAAGTTTCATAAGCCTAGTCATCAATATCAAAGGTCCATCAGTGGACCATCCTCCTTTGCCAGTCACTGCCTCTGCACTTGGGGGACTGTTGCTGCCCCATTAGAGAATGTGGCAGAGCTCTCTAGGATGGGAATTCAGTATTCTCTCGGTTATTGTGTGAGTCTCCACCCATTGTGACAATGCCCTGTGAATATTTGAACATTTTTACATACCTTATATGTATGCTCAAGTGAACTTCCTCCTATGCATTCCCCATCACTGACCCCCACATCAATGATCCTCCCTCACCCCAGTTATAACCCTTCTGTGATCCAAAGCTTATTAAAAAATGAAGCTATTACAATAGCCAAATACAATTAATAGGAAAATGAAACAATAATGATAAGTTTAAATATAAGAAATAAAATACATAAAAATTTTTAAAAAGAAAAATTAAAATAAAAAGAGATTGGCGTATTAAAAAAAATGAGGGCAAATATTCTCACTGACCTGATTTTGTGATAATCAGGGTAGGCTAAACATTTACTATAATAGAAACCATGCATGTGTCCTCAGACCTAGTTTTTCTCCATAGGTCTGGTTTTTAGAATGCTGGTGAGAAACTAAGCCTGACTTATTATATGACCACCCTGTTTGGGAAAAGACTAACTTTGGGTATCTTTGGTCAACCTTAAGAGCTATAGCAGGGGGACAGGTGTGGCTAAGGTTATTGGGCGTCTGTCTCCCATTTGGAAGGACCCGGGTTAGATCCCCGGGACCTCCCAGTAAAAATAAAAAAAAGAAAAATATAGAAGGCGCATGGGCCACCAGGCCCTGTGCATGGGTGTGCCACCAGGCCCCACTATGATGATGAACAGGAGATTGACACAAGGGAGAGCCAAGACGAGATGCACCGAAAAACCAGGAAATAAGATGGCACAGGTGGTAGAATGCCTCTCTCTCATGTCTGAGATTCTGAGGATTGAATCCCAGTGAAGACAGAAGGAGAAGGATGGAAGAGAGGGCAGGAAAGGACACAGAGAGTTGCCCAGTGAAAGGACACAGAAATAGCAAAAACGGCGGTGGGAGTATAAGTGGATAAAAGTAAATAAATAAATAAATCCTATACATTTAAAAAAATGTATAGGAGAGGAAGATATGTACTATAGTTAGTAGTAATACTTTGATGATGCTCTTTCAGGATTTGTTAACAAATGTTTCACAACAATGCAGGGTGTTGTGGCGGGGTGATGCGTGGGACCCTGTGTGATGTTATGCATGTTTGTTTTGTAAGTTCATGATGTTTTCTGAATACTTATAATTTGTGTATGTTCATGTATGAATACTTCAATAAATTGTTTTAAAAAAATGAAAAATATTAAAAAAAAATTTTTTTGACATTTTGCCTTTCATCACCACTATATCTGGTGTCCTGTCAGTACCGTGGCACCTTCCCCCACTCATTCCCCAGTGTCTCACTATTTTTCCTTTTGTTTTCAAAGAAGTTTTAGGTCACAGCAAAGTCACACACAGAATACAGGAGACTCTCATATACCCAACATCCTCCCCCTTTCCTCCCCCCTGTATTAATACCTTTTTATATGTGGATGGTACCTTTGTTATAACTGATATAAAAATACTGAAACATAGTTACTAAACATGGTAAATGGTTTACGTTATGGTTTACATTTTAGACCGTATACTTTTTAAATGTTTATGATTTTACCATGTACTGTGTCCATTATTGTAAGATCATGTTGAACACTTTCACTGCCCACTAAATACCCCCCTATTCCTACCTTCCCCTCTCCTTGGGGCCCATGGCGACCATCTGGCTTCACTCCTTGAATGATAAGATTCATAGTTACGTGCAACAAAACTGAGGTCTTGACACACTGGTTTGTCCTAGCCTATTAGGAACCACCCATGCTCTCAAGAGATTCCCTCTAGTCAATTTGTGAACAAACCTGAGGATGGGAGTCCAACACCTTCCCGCTCATTATGTAGGTCTCTACCCACTGATACAATACATTATGACAAAATAATCACTAACACGCTTCCTACAAGTCTGCTCCAGGTGTGTCCTGTCCCGAATGCCCCCCACCCCCAACACTCTAAACCAGTAACTCTTCCTTGTCATATTGCCATAAGAGTATTCCCAACTTTGTACTTTCAGCCAACATCTGCAAATCCCTAGTGTTCACCTGGTCCATCACCCAAACCTCCCCTCATACCCTGACCTTCTAACCCACACTTTCCAATCTACCTCCTTGTCAAACCTGCATCACCCATCCCAATACTATCACTACCCTCTGGTCATATCCTTTCAATATGCAATTACACACATTCACCTTATCATAGATTGTCTATATGGGTTTGGATCACAACCTTCTTCTCCATTTCTATTTCTTGTAAACCTATCTTCCAGACAATAGCTCTCTGAGTCTACTCAATTTGCTTAATTCATATCAGTGTGGTCATGTACTGTTTATCCTTCAATGCCTGGCTTGCTTCACTCAAGAAAAGGTCCTCAAGATTCATCCATGTTATTATGTGTATTAGCAGTTTATTCAATCTTACAGCGGAATAATATTCCATTGTATGTATAAACCACATTTTGTTTATCCATTCAACTGTTGATGGGCACCTGGGTTGAAGCCAACTTTTGGCAATAGTGAATAATGCTTCTATGAACGTTGGTGTGCATATATCTGTTGATGTCTTTGCTTTCCATTTTTCTGGGTATATACCTAGCAGTGGATTGCTGGATCATATGGAAGTTCTATAGTTAGTTTTTTGAGAAACTGCTAAACTGTCCTCCACAATGGCTGGACCATTCTACATTCCTACCAGTAGTGGATGAGGGTTCCCATTCTTCCACATTCTCCCCAACACTTATAGCCCACTGTTTTTTCAATAGCTGCCATCTAATGGGTGGAAGATGGTATCTCATTGTAGTTTTGATTTGCATTTTCTAATCGCTAGTGATGCTGAGCATCTTTTCATGTGCTTTTTAGCCATTTGCAATTTCTTCCTTGGGGAAGTGTCTTTTCTGGTCGCTTGTCCATTTTTAAATGTATTGTTTGTCTTTTTATTTTCAAGGTGTAGGATTTCTTTACATATGCAGGATATAAGGCTTCTATCAGATATATGGTTGCCAAATATTTTTTCCTATTGGGTAGGTTCCCTTTTTCCTTTCTTGATAACATCCTTCGAGGTGAAAAATTTACAGTTTTGAGGTGATCCCATTTATCTAGGTTTTCTTTCACTGCGCGTGCTTTGGGTGTGAAGTTCATGAAGCCATTTCCTATTACATGGTCCTGTAGATGCTTCCCTACATTATCTTCCAAAGTCTTTATGATCTTGCTTCTAATATTTAGATCTTTGTTCCATCTTGCCTTGATTTTTGTATAAGGTGTGAGATGATGTTCCTCTCTCATTCCTTTGGGTATGTATCTCCAGTTCTCCAGGCACCATTTGTTGAGGAGGCCATTTTCTCCCAGTTGAGTGGGCTTCATGGCCTTGTCAAATATCAGATGACTGTATATGCGAGGATCTATATCAGAACTCTCAATTTGGTTCTATTGGTCGGTTTTTTATCTTTGTGCCAATACCATGCAGTGTTGACTACTGTAGCTTTATAGTATGTTTTAAAGTCAGGTAGTGTGATACCTCCAATTTCATTTTTCTTTTTCAATATGTCTTTGGCAATTCGGGGCCTCTTACCCTTCCAAAATTTTTTGTAGATTGTGTTTCCAATTCATTAAAAAATGCTCTGTAGATTTTTATTGGAATTGCATTAAATCTGTAGATTAGTTTGGGTGGGATAGACACCTTAATGATGTTTAGTCTTCCTATCTATGAACAGGGAGTATTCTTCCATTTATTTACATCGTCTTTGATTTCCTTTAACAGTGTTGTGGAGTTTTCTGTATAAAAGTCCTTTACATCTTTAGTTAAATTTATTCCTAGGTATTTGATTCTTTTAGTTACTATTGTAATTGTTATTTTTTTTCTTGATTTCAACCTCAGATTGCTCATTATTGGTGTATAGAAATGCTACTGTTTTTTGAGCTTTGATCTTATAACCTGCGACTTTACTGAACTCATTTATAAGTTCTAGAAGCTTTGTTGTAGATTTCTCAGGGCTTTCTATGTACGGGATTATGTCATCTGCAAATAGTGAAATTTTTCTTCTTCCTTTCCAATTTTGATGTCTTTTATATCTTTTTCTTGCCTCAGTACTCAAGCAAGTATGTCTAAGACAATGTTAAACAGGAGCAGTGATAGTGGGCATCCTTATTTTGTTCCCAATCCTAGAGGGAAGATTTTAGTATTTCCTCATTGAAGATGATGTTAGTTGTGAGTTTTTCATATATATCCTTTATCATGTTCAGAAAGTTTCCCTCTGTTCCTATCTTTCACAGTGTTTTTATTTTTTATTTTTTTATTCAGGAAAGGGTGCTGTATTTTGTTGAATGTTTTTTCTACGTCTATAGAGATGATCACTTGATTTTTTTCCTTCAATCTGCTTATATGGTGTATAACATTGATAGATTTTCTTATGTTGAACCTTCCTTGAAGATCCTGGATGAAACCCACTTAGTCATGGTGTATAATTCATTTAATATGTTGTTGAATGTGATTAGCAAGTATTTTTTGAGGATTTTACCATCTAGTTTCATTAGAGAGATTGGTCTGTAATTTTCCTTTCTTGTGGAATCTTTTATTGGCTTTGGTATTAGGGTAATGTTGCCATCATAGAATGATGTAGGCAATGTTCCTTCTACTTCTGTTTTTCGTAAGAGCTTAAGCAGGATTGGTGTTAGTTCTTTTCGAAATGTTTAGTAGAACTCACCTGTTAAGCTGCCTAGTTCTATACTCTCCTTAGTTGGGAGGTTTTTGATGGCTGAGTCTATCTCTTTACTTGTAATTGGACTGTTGAGTTCATCAATTTCTTCTATTGTCAATGTAAGCTGCTTGTGAGTTTCTAGGAATTTGTCCATTTCCTCTAAGTTATCTTACTTGTTGGCATATGTTTTTTCAATGTATCCTCTTATGATACTCTATTTCTGTGGGGTCAGTGGTGATATCCCCTTCCTCAGTTCTTATTTTGTGTATTTGCATCTGCTCTGTTTTTTTCTTTGTTAGTGTGGCTAAGGGTTTGTCAATTTTATCAATCTTCTCAAAGAACAAGCTTTTGCGTTTATATTTTCTAGTGCTTTTTATTTTCCTATTTCATTAGTTCTGTTCTAATCTTTGTTATTTCCTTATTTCTACTTCCTTTGGGGTTAGTTTGTTGTTCTTTTTCTGATTCCTCCAGATGTGCAGTTAGGTCTTGGATTTTAGCTCTTTCTTCTTATTTGATATATGCATTTATGGCTATGAATTTCCCTCTCAGTACAGCTTTTGCTGTATCCCATAGGTTTTTATATGTTGCATTGTCATTTTCATTCGTTTCAAGGTAGTTACTGATTTCTTTTGAGATTTCCTAGTTGATCCACTGTTTGTCTAAGCGTGTGTTGTTTAACTTCCATATCTTTGTGCCTAATCTGGTTCTCTGTCCCTTACTGATTTCCAATTTCATTTCATTCTGGACAGAGAAATTACTTTGCATAATCTCAATCTTTCTGAATTCATTGAGTTTTTTCCTGTGGTCTAGCATGTGGTCTTTCTTGGAGTATGATCCATGTGCACTCAAGAAGAATATATATCCCACTCTATTTGGGTGTAGTGTTCTGTATATGTCTATTAGGTCCAAATCTTCTAATGTATTAACTAAAGTTTTTGTTTCTTTATTGATTCTTTGTCTAGATGCTCTGTCTAATGTTGATAATGGTGTATTAAAGTTCCCCACTGTAATTGTAGAGTCATTTAATCCTCCACTTAGTTTTTTCCAGTGTCTGCCTCATTTATTTTGATGCGCCTCTGTTAGGTGTGTAAATGTTTATGATTGTTCTTTCTTCTTGAAAGATTTCCCCTTTCACTAATATATAGTGTCTGTCTTTGTCTCTTACAATAGTTTTGCATTTAAATCTATTTTGTTCAATTTTAGTATAGCTACACCCACCGTTTTTTTGGTTATTGTTTGCTTGTAAGATTTATTTCGCAGCCATTTAATTTCAGCCTCCTTGAATCCTTGGGTCTAAGGTGGGTTTCTTGTAGGCAATATATAGATGGGTCATATTTCCAAATCCATTCTGCCAATATGTGTCTCTTTACTGGGGTTTTTATTCTATTAACATTCAGTGTTATTACGTTCAAAGAATTATTAACCTTAGCCATATTTTCTTTGGGTTTATGTATATCATATGTTATTTTTATTTCTCTTTTTGTCTTTTTAATTGTTCTTACATTCTCTTCCAGCTCTCTCTCTCCTGTTTTTTCCTTTCAATCTGCAGAACTCCCTTTGATATTTCTTGAAGGGCAGGTTTCTTATTGTCATACTCTCTTACTTTCTGTTTGTGAATATTTTGAACTCTCCATCATTTTTGAATGTCACCCTTGCTGGATAGAGAATTCATGGCTGGAAGTTTTTTTTTTTTCTTTTACTGCCTTAACTATGTCATACCACTGCCTTCTTGCCTCCATGGTTTCAGATGAGAAATCAGCACTTAATCTTACTGAACTTCCCTTTTATGAGATGGTTCTCTTTTCTCTTGCTGCTTTCAGTATTTTCTCTTTGTCTTGAGCATTGGACAGTTTGACAAGTATATGTCTTGGAGAAGGCCTGTTGGGATTTATACTGTTTGGTGTGTGCTGCACTTCCTGGACTTGTACATCCATCTCCCTCAATAGGGTTGGGATGTTTTCAGCCATTATTTCCCCCATCAATCCTTCTGTCTCCTTTCCCTTCTCCTCTCCCTCTGGGATGCCTATAATGCATATGTTTGTGTGTTTTGTGTTGTCATTCAAATCCCTAAGTTCCTCCTGGATTTTTTGTATCTTTTTATCTATCTGTTTGATTTCAGATGTCTGTCTTCCACATCACTAATTCTTTCCTCTACCTGTTCAAATCTACTGTTATGTGCTTCCAGTGTCTTTTTGATTTCTTGGACTGTGCCATTCATCACCATCATATCTGTTATATTTTTATGTATGTTTACATTTTCTTCAGTATGTTCTCCCAATGTCTTCTTAATATCTTTAATCTCTTCCTTCACTTCATTAAGTTGGTCCATGATATTTGTTTGGATAGCTTTGAATAGTTGATCATCATTCTGCTCCTCTTCCTGGTTTTTAGTTTGTTCAGGGGACTGGGCCATATCTTCCTGTTTCTTAGTATGGTTTGTAATTTTTTGTTGCCCTCTGGTCATCTTTTTATCTCAATGGGTTTATTCAGTTGATTAGCTTCTCTCTTAACTTTATTATTTTATTTAATTGCTGTTGTTTTTGCATGTGTTAAGTTTTCTCCTTGACACTTTGTTCTTATTCTATTTCATTGATGTTTCCTATGTTCCCTTGGAGAAAAAAATTAGGGCCAGAGAAAGTGAAATAGGTAAGAAAAGTAAAAGGAGAATAGTATTAATAATAGCAGTTGTTAGAAGAGGAACTATTTCAGACCTTAGAAAATGAATATTTAACTCATGTAAGCAGTGTATAGTAATAGGAAAGAAAAGTGGGGAACCAACAATGAAATGGGAAACCAAATAGAGGAAAAATATAAAGACTGACTTAAAAGGCCAGTATGATGATGAGAGAGGGAAAGAGAAAAGAAAAGACAAAAAGAAAATGTTAATAAAAAAGAAAACAGGATAGATGAGGTAGAAGTAAAAACCAGAAAAATTGAGGACTAAACAAAGAGAGTTGGAATGTAAGAACACCAACAGAAACAAGAAGATGGAATGACGAGGGAAGGAAAAGAGACAGCCTTGGTATACAAAATAGGTTTACACAGAAAAGTGGAAATCAAGGAAGAGGAAACACAGTAAACAAAAATCAAACCAGCAGCACCTTGAGGAATTTATCTCTTCATCCAGATCCCTCCAGATTGATGCCCTGTAGCATCCTACTCTGTGGGTTCTGAAAACAGCTCACTTTGGCAGTATGTTTCAGCTTTTTTTGTGTGTGAGAGATCTGACTATGTTCCTTTGAAAGAAAAATAAATTAGGACCAGATAAAAGGAAAGAGATTGGAAGACAAAAAGAATAATAGTAATGGTGTTAGTGAAAGGCAGGAGAGCAAATTATAAGATCTGGGAAACTGAAAACAACATGAATAAGAAGTATGGAGGAATAAGATTAGAAAAGTGGAATTGAAACAATGAAACAAGAAACAGAATAGAGAGACAAATATGTAGAATGAATTAAAATACTGGAATGGTGAGAAGAGGGGAAAAGAAAAGAGAAAAGAGAGAAAGGAAAAAGTAAAAAAGATAAAGTAAACAGAGAGAAAAGGAGAGAGAGAGAAATACAAACAAGAAAAATTGTAGACCAAATAAAAGAGGTGGAATGAAAAAAACAACGGACAACAAAAGATATAAAGATAAAGGGGTGAAAAGAAATAGCATAGGTAAAATAGCTTAGTAATGAAAGGAAAAAAAGAAAAAATATACAAATATACAAGCAGAGAAAGAAAGTGAGAGTATACAAAATAAGCAAGAAAGAAGACCATAGCAACTTGTTTTTTTTAAAAAAAGGAGACAGAATTAAATAACAAACAAATACAGACAAAGAACCTTCTCTCTTAAACCCTTAAGGATCTTAGGCTGCTGGTGTTCTTCCATCACTCAACTTGCAGTCTGCCCTCTGCAGGTTTTGAACTGGGTTTTAGTGAATAAAGTAAGGGAAATAAAAGTAAATGAACATTTTTTTTCTTTTTTAAATAAGAGATCCAATTAAAGCTAATATAACGGAAATATCTATACGTTACATCTCATATTAGCTGGATCCCTGATAAACTGGTGGATCTCTTCTCAAGGAATAGCCAGGAATCGAACTAGGGACCCCATATATGCTAGGCAGGAATTCTCCCACTGAGCTATTTTGAGTCATTAGGTTAATTATCCTTTCAGTAGGCTATCGGCCTCTTTTACCTTGGGCAGGTAAGATCCCCTGCAGTCAGCTGGAGTGGTGCTGATCACTGCCTGTCTCTGCCTCCTCTCTTATGTAATTCCTCTCTTTACCTAAGTGGCTGGGCTTGACTGCCAGCCTGAGACAATTCCCCTACCCTCTCCCTGTCTGGTCGGTGTCCCTTACGATATTCAAGGAGGGGGCCCAGCTAGCTAAACTCATTGCAAAAAAATCATTCTTGACTCTCCTAGACCCTTCTTCCTCACAGGGAATCTGCTGTCCCACTCCCGTTTGGAGCAGGGGGCCAGGGTCTCCACCTAGTCTGTCTGCCTTGAAGGTTGGGTATGTGTGCCCCTTCCAGTCACTGAGGCAAGGAACCCCCAATACTTTCTGGTGTCCCTATCTGTCCAGTTTCCTCTAGATGACTCAGAGCACTTCCCGTAGTGGTAGACGTCTGCTCTACTCTCAGTTAGATATAATTCACCAAGAGTTTTACCCTTAAAATCTTGGGGATGGGAGAAGAAAGCTCTTCCTGGCAGCCTCTGGCTTTTTCTTTGTTCTTTTAGTGAGAACTAAGATTTATATGTCTAACCCATCGGCCATGTTCCCCAAATCCCTATACATATTCTTAATCATTGTCACTATTCCTGTGGGTATGGGCCCATTGTAGATATGAACTCTTGAATGTGTTATTTTAGTTTAGGTGTGGCCCAACTGAATTAAAGGGGGCCTTAATCAGATTACTGGAGTCCATTATAGGCATAAGCAATTCATTCATAGAGATAGAGGGTACAGGCAGAGGCCAGAAGATGGAAGTCAGCAGAATCCAGAAGAGAAAGAAGAGAACATTTCTATGAATGCAATGTAGGAATAGAAGACAAAGAACCTCAAGGATCTCTGTTAGCCAGCATCGGAATGATATAGACTTTGGGGAGAAAGCAATGCCTTGTTGATGTCTCAATATTGGAAATCTCCTAACCTCAAAACTTTGTGCCCATAAATTCCCATTGTTCAAGGCATCCCATTCTGTAGTATTTGTCATAGCAGCCTGGCAAACTAAGATATCACCCATTCTTTTTCTTCAATAGTTATTTGAACCTATATAGTATTATCAGTCTGTAGAATTTTGGAATTCCAACAGCCTTCTTTAATTTTGTCCTCTTATTGTTTTTTTGATATTATAACATTAGCAATAATCTTGTGGTTTAGGAGAGTACAAACCAATGATGTGGGGAGAGATTATGTATAAGGGGTCTGAAATTTCATAAATCCTGAGGACTTCACACAGACCTTTCACTTTAATTTGAAAAGTTTGGTTATAACTAGATTCTTTTAGAGCTACATGGTGCTGTAGAAGACACAAACACTTTAGGATCAAATAATTGCAAACTTTGGAATATTTCCATTTCCTCACAATATCCTAAATGTATTTCTATATGTTTTCTTTTAAACATGTGCATAAACTGAAAACACTTTCATACATTGAAAAAACTGTTGAATTAATGCTCAACATCAAATAAAAAGATGCGTAATTCACAATAGTTACATTATTTAACCTGCCATACATATATGATGTATCATACAAATGATAGGTGTTTAATAGGCATTTTAAATTTTAACTTTATATATTTATATATATATATACATAAATAACATTTTTGTAAGCAAATGCACATATATGCATATACATTTATATATCATTTTGCAAATGTTGGTATGTATTGTGAAAATTTTGATTTTTACCCACAATAAAAAAAAAAAAAAAAAGAGGAATCTCTTTAGTTACCCTACAGATTTCAACCCATCTTTTAAATCAAATTTTAGATTTAATTGACCCTAACTTGCCTTATCTCATAGAGTTCCTGGAATCTTCCACGTAGCTATCTCAGGAACACACATATCCCAAATTCTGGCTTTTTATACTGCTTTGTAATAAGGTCTCTCTGAGACAAGCTGAGAGATGCCACTTAAAATTTCCTGTAAAATGAATGCAAAAAAGGCTGTTGGGATTTTTATTAGGATTGTGTTGAACCTGTAATTCAGTTTGGGTAGAATTGACATCTTAACAGTATTTAGTCTTCCAATCCATGAACACGCAATATCCTTCCATTTATTTAAGTCTTTGGTTTCTTTTACGAATGTTCTGTATTTTTCTGAATACAGGTCCTTTATGTCCTTGGTTATATTTATTCCTAAATAATTGATTGTTTTAGTAGATATTATAGATGGAATTTTTTTCTGATATCCTCATCAGATTGCACATCAGTAGTGTGTAGAAACAGTACTAAGTTTTGCGTATTTGCCTTGTATCCCACCACTTGGCTGAACTCTTCTATTTATTCTTTTTTGTTGTAGATTTTCCAGGATTTTCTAGATATAGGATCATTTCATCAGCAAATAATGAAAGTTTTACTTCTTTTTACATTTGGGTGTCTTTTATTTCATTTTCTAGCCTAATTGCTCTAGCTAGATCTTCCAGGACAATATTGAATAATAATGGTCACAGTGCGCATCCTTGTCTTGTTCTTGTTCTCAGCGAGAAAGCTTTTAGTCTTTCACCACTGAGTACAATGAGTACAATGTTAGCTGTAGGTTTTTCATATATGCACTGTGCAGTTGGCATTGTTTATGAATTCCAAAAATAGATCTTGGATTATGTTTGTAAACTGGTTTGTACCTGGGAGTGTTTAAATTATGATTAAGTCTTTGTTTGGACCACAGCAGTAGGATGTTAAGTCCCTACGCTCTTGGTGGGTGGGGACTCACAGAGAAAACTACACAGCAGAGAAAAGAGTTGGAGTTTTGATGCTGAGTTTTTTATGGAGCCCAGGAAGTGAACACATGGGAGAAGAACACAGAGGAATAGGGATGGACCCTTAGATATGGCACAAGCCCTGGGTAGAGAAACAGAGTCCTTAGCCTGATAGTCCACAGCTGGCCTTGTGGAGAGAGCATAGCAGCTGAGCCTGGAGAGAAACAGAGTCCCAGGAAGAGAGGACCCCAAGAAGGTTGAACTCCTGGCAGATGTCAGCAGCAATCTTGCCCCAACACATGGCAATAGACTTTGGTGAGGGAAGTAACTTATGCTTTATGGCCTGGTAACTGTAAGCTTCTATACCAAATAAACACTGTTTATAAAAGCCAATAGATTTTTTATTTTTTGCATCAGCATCCCTTTGGCTGACTAATACAGATTTGGTACCAGAAGTCCGGTAATGCATTTGCGATTACCAAAATACTGGGATGGTTTTATAAAGGGGTAAGCCCTAAACAGTGCTTTCCAGAGACTGTTGGTAGAAATATGGAAACTAAAGTTATTTTTGATAAGGTCTTGGAACAAAATAATTTGAGATGGATACTAAAGAGACTTTTTATGAGGTCCTAGAAATAAAGGATGAAACCATTATAGTAAACTGGAGGAAAGGCAATCCATGTTTTATTTTTTATTTATTTATTTATTTTTAATTTTTATTTTTTAAATTTATTTATTTTGTATTGTGGGTAAAAATCAAAATTTTCACAATACATACCAATATTTGTAAAATGATATATAAATATAAATGCATATATGTGCACTTGCTTACAAAAATGTTATTTATATATATATAAATATATTTTAAGAGGTGCTTAGATTACCGAAAATATTACACAGAACCCCCTGGGATTCCCATGTTGCCCACCTCCTACACCTCCCCCCACATCCCACACAAACATCTCCCACAAGTGTGGCCCACCACCCTCAATGCACTTACACATCCTGGGGCCTTGCCACCAACCATAGACCACAGTTCACATCGTAGACCACACTCTCACCCACACAGTTCTGAGTGGTGTGTGCTGATTTAAAATGGCCTACATCTGTTGCCACAAAGGTACTCAAGACAACCTCCAAATCCAAAGAAGCCCCTGTATTTCAACTACTGGTCCCCTCCCTGCCCCCAAAAGTGTCAAGTGGCCACTGGCTCCACCTCATTGTTATAATTTCTTCCATTGCTAGATTCACCATATGTGTACAACAGAATACCATCAGTCCACTCTAGCCCATAGATTTCTCAGGGCTTTCTATGTATAGGATCATGTCATCTGCAAATAATGAAATTTTTATTTCTTCTTTTCCAATCTGGAAGCCTTTTATGTCCTTTACTTGTCTCAGTGCTCGTGCAAGTAATTCTAAGACAATGTTAAATAGGAGTGGTGATAGTGGGCATCCTTTTCTTGTTCCCGATCTCAGAGGGAAGGCTTTTAGGATTTCACCGTTGAAAATGATGTTAGCTTTGGGTTTTTCATATATACCCTTTATCATTTTCAGAAAGTTTCCATCTATTCCAATCATTTGTAGTGTTTCTTTGAGGAAAGAGTGCTGTATTTTGTCGAATGCTTTTTCTGCATCTATA
>JAKSZT010054030.1:110043-140545 GCA_026826555.1 Tolypeutes matacus | reverse complement strand
CATCTCTTATCACTTTTTTGCATTTGAAGTCTGTTTTGTCTGATATTAGTACAGCTACACCTGCTCTTTTTTGTTTACTATTCGCATGGAGTATCTTTTTCCAACCTTTTACTTTCAGCCGGTTTGTATTCTTGGGTCTGAGGTGAGTTTCTTGTAAGCAGCATATGGATGGCTCATGTTTTTTTTATCCATTCTGTCAGCCTGTATCTTTTGATTGGGGAATTTCATCCATTCACATTCAATGTTATTACTGAAAATGCACTATTTATTTCCTCCATTTTATTCTTTGGTTTTCATATGTCATCTTATTTTTGTCTCTCTTTTTACTCTTTTGGTTATCCTTTCTGCTTTTCTTTCTTCTATACTCTTCTCCAAGCCTCTCTCTCCTGTCTTTTTCTTTCAGGTTCTAAGGCTTTCCGTAATATTTCCTGCAAAGGTGGATTCTTTTTTGCAAACTCTCTGTTTCTGTTTGTTTGTGAATACTTTATATTCACCTTCATATTTGAAGGACAGTTTTGCTGGATAAAGAATTCTCAGCTGGCAGTTTTTCTCTTTCACTTTCCTAATTGTATCATACCACTGTCTTCTTGCCTCCATGGTTTCTGTAGAGAAATCTGCACTAAGTCTTACTGGACGTCCTTTGTACGTGATCGTTTGCTTCTCTCTTGCTGGTCTGAGAATTTTCTCTTTATCTTTTACATTTGATATTCTGAATAATATGTGTCTTGGTGTAGGTCTATTTGGATTTATTCTTATTGGGGTACGGTGTGCTTCTTGGACATGTAAGTTCATTTCTTTCGTGAGAGTTGGGAAATTTTCAGCTATTATTTCCTCAAATACTCTTTCTGCCCCTTTTCCTCTCTCTTTTCCTTCTGGAACTCTCATGACACGTATGTTCTTGAGTTTTGTGTTGTCATTCAACTCTCTGAGCCCCTGCTCAATTTTTTCCATTCTTTTCTCTCTCTGTTCTTTTCTCTCTTCCATTTTAGCTGCTCTGTCTTCAGTATCACTTATCCTTTCTTCTATCATTTCGAGTCTGCTGTTGTATGCTTCAAATATATTTTTGACTTCACCTATTGTGTCTTTCATTCCCATGAACTCCGTTACTTTTCTGTTCAGTGTTTCAAATTCTTCTTTGCGTTCACTCAATGACTTCTTGATGTCATTGATCTCTTTAACTATATTATCTTTCATCTCATTAATTTGATTTTGGAAATGTGTGCTCATCTCACTGGTTAGTTCTCTCAAATTCTGCATCTCTTCTGGGACTTTGTTGTATCCTTTTTCTTGGGCCATGTCTTCTATTTTCTTAGTATGGCTTATAATCTTTTGCTGGTGCGTAGGCATCTGGTTAGCTTGTATTTTACTTAGATGCTCTATCTCTTTCTCTTTTATGGGGTTTTAGTGGCAGGAGGCTGTGAGTTACCACAGCTCTTTGATTTTTGGCTCAACCTTGATTGCTAAGATTGTTCTGCTGGTTGCTCAAAACTGGGACCCAGTAATTGGTTGTAGAGTCATTTCCTAGGGCCTTGGGCAGGGAGGCTATAGAGGCCAGGAAAAGCCTCTCTTACTTATTAATTTTCTTATGTGCACTTCCTTGGTCTGCCAGGAGATGACACTTGTTGGCAGCTCTCAATTCAATGCCTGGTCGGAGCGTATTTGTTGTGACACAGGCCAGATCAATGTGATAGAGCTTCCTGTCTGGGGACTAAGAGCCCTGTGATTCAAACTTTCTGAGACAGTTCTCCAGACTTCTCTCGTAGCACCCCCCTTTTCCCAGCTAGGAAATATTTCCACTCCCTTCTGAATCCTCAACAATCAGTCCCTGTTAGTAGAGGATGAGATTGGGAGGTTTGTATATCTTTAGCCCCTTGCAGGCTCCAAAGCAAACAATGGTGCAGCCCCACCCAGCCTCGAAGGGCTCTCGAGACAGGGCAGACCAAACCTGGGAGTCCAAAGCAGGGCCAGTCCCAGGCTCTCTCTCCCCTCTCCCGTGGAGTCCTCAACAATTATTCCAGGCTAGAAGAGAGGGAGGTTGGTAGGGTTGGATTTCTCCAGTCCTTTCTAGGCTCCCAGGGCAAACTGCCCTTTGGATGGGCCTGTGGGGCCCCGCAACCCAAATTTCAGGTCAGAACCTGAGTCGGCCTAAGGCTGTGTCCCTCTCTCTTCCCTTTCCGGGAGTGGCAGATCCCTGAAGCCCCCTTTGTCTGTGGTTGCAGGCCCAGAGGCCCAAGAATTCTGAAGAGTGTGGGGCAGGGTGCTGGCGGCAGTAGAAGCTGCTACTTGCAACTCACATTTCTGTTGTTGCGATTTCCCTCTTCTGTCCCTCTCTCCTCTGGGTGGTGTGCCGCCTTCACCTGCTGTCCTAAACCCTAGAAGATCTTTTTCGGGGCTGTTTCCGCTTGTCCTCTAGCTATTTTTCTGGAGAAGAGATTCCCAGAAATCTCTTACTAGTCCGCCATCTTCCCGGAAGTCTCCCAAATGCATTATTAGTTGGTGCTTGGTAATAGTGCCTTTGTGCCAGGGAGGCTTATCCCTGGGAGTCATGTCCCATGCTGGGGTTGGGGGAATGGAAGGCATTGAACTTATATGCTGAGTTTGACTTAGAGAGCGGCCACAATTAAGAAACAAGGAGGTTTTCATGTGGTAATTCTTAGGCAACATATATTACTAGGCTAAGTTTCAATTTTACAAGAATAAGTTTCATATGTTCAAGCATTAATATCAAGGGCCTAGTGTTTTTTTCTCTCTTCTTCTGATAGGTACTATGTATGTACTCTAGAGATTCTTGCTGCTCTATTAGAGAATGTAACAGGACTCACAGCATGGGAATTTAATTATTGTTAGTTATTGTGAGGGTCTCCACCCAATGAGAAAACACCCATGACAACAAAAACATAGGGCATTCCCCAGGTACATCCTTTCCCACAAATCCCCTCACCTCTGACACCCTGTACTAGTGATCCTTCCCTTCCATGGATGTAAATTTTCTGTAATCCAAAACATCCCCCCCAAAAAAGCCAAAAATTCTTGTTTGGATTGTTACATAAAAAGATCTGTTCTTTTTATGTATATTGACAATTTCTTCTGTATGTTCCCCCAGTATCTTCTTTTTTTCACTTTATCTTCAAGGAAGCTTTAGGTTTCAGAAAGTCACATGGAAAATATAAGGGATTCACATATACCCCATCCCCCCTCCTCTCACATTTTCCCTTATTAATAACATCTTACAGAAGTAGGGCCCATTTGTTACAATTGGTGAACACATATTGAAGCATTGCTACTAACTATGGTCAGTGGTTTGCATTATGGTTTTCACTATATGGCACTATATGGTTTCACTATATGGCACCACACTACTTTATAGGTTTTTTTTTTTTTTTTTTTATTATTATGGGTAAAAATCAAAATTCTCAAAATACATACAAACATTTGCAAAATGATATATAAATATATATGCATATATGTGTATTCGCTCACAAAAATCTTATTTATATATATATATACATATATTTTAAGAGGTGCTTAGATTACCCAAAATATTACACGGAACCCACTAGGATTCCCATGTTGCCCACCTCCCACACCTCCTACCACATCCCACACAAACATCTCCCACAAGTGTGGCCCACCACCCTCAATGAACTTACATATCCTGGAGCCTTGCCACCAACCATAGACCACAGTTCACACTGTAGACCACACTCTCTCGCACTCAGTTCTGAGTGGTGTGTGCTGATTTAAAATGGCCTACATCCGTTGCCACAACAGTACTCAGGATAACCTCCAACTCCCAAAGAAGCCCCTGTATTTCAACTGTTCATCCCCTCCTTACCCCAAAAGTGTCAAGTGGCCACTGGCTCCACCTCATTGTTATAATTTCTTGCATTGCTAGAATCACCATATGTGAACAAGAAAATACCATCAAGTCCACTCTAGTCCATAGTTCTTCCCCCAATCCTGAGGGGACTGGGATTGTGATGTCCACTCCAACTCCAAGTGAGAGAGGGCTTATATCCCATGGATATGGTGGGTGGGATGATCCTGCCTGCAGATGCAGGCCCTCTCCATTCCCTGGGATGGCCATTTCCCATCGTTGTCTCCTCACCAGGTGACTTGGATGAGTCCATTGAGTTGTAGGGTAGGAGTTGCAGCTCAACCTAGATTTCATGCACACCTGGCACATAGGTAGGCGGGAGGCTCCAGTCTCTGGAAGTATACCTAAGAAACTCCAGCATCACATGTAGGTTTGAATAGAAGGGACTGGTGAACCATGTGCAGGGAGGACTTATTTGAGTCTAATTCTGTCACTCTCAGGAGCACAGATTCCAAAATAAACCCACTGATAAGGCATCAGTCTCTGGGGCTATCCCCCCTTATATAGGACCAGGGTGTTTCCGGAGCTCTCAGGAACCCCACTGAGTGGGGTGATAGGCACTTAGATGTTCTATGAGCTCCTACTGAGGTGTGCGTAAGAGTTACCTCTGGGATGACCTCCTGACTCTCTTTGAAGTCTCTTAGCCACTTGAACTCATTTGTCTTTACCATTTACCCCTTTTATTCAAGGTCTTTTTCCAGTTGTGTTGCCAGTTGGCACTTGGTAAAAGTTTTCAATTAGCAATAATCATGCCTCGGATAAACCTCATTGGGTACGATACTGCCACTGTGCAAAGCTGCCAGTTGGCACTTGGTATTAATCCCTCGTTGCCAGGGAGGCTCATCCCCGGGAGTCATGTCCCACGTTGGGGGGAAGGTAATGTAATCATATGCTGAGTTTGGCTTAGAGAGAGGCCACATTTGAGCAATAAGGAGGCTCTCAGGTGGCAACCCTTAGGCACCGCACAACTGCAGGCTATGTCTCATTTACAAGAGCAAAGACTCACAAGGGTAGTCATCAATAAATAAAACAAACAAACAAACAAACAAAAAAAAATCAGTGGGTCATCCTATTTTGACAGGCACTGTCCCTACACTCAGAGGGCTATTGTTGCTCCCTTGGAGACTGTGACAGAGCTCTCCAGGCTAGGAGTTCAGATTCCCTCATTTATTGAGTGATTATCCACCCATCGTGACCATGCCCCATTCCCCGATCCTTTGAATGATTTTGGATATCTTTCATATATATTCGGATGAACCAATCCCCATGAACCCCCCCCCCCCAATAATCGCCCGCAGTACCCATTGTAACCCTTCTGTGATCCAAATCCTCCATGAACATTTAGACCATAAAATAATCAAATACACTTACTAGGAAAAAGAAGCAAGTGTGATAAGCGTACATGCAAGAGACAAACATAAGGAAACTCAGGGGGAAAAAAAAAAAAGAGAGAAGGAAAAAAAACAAATAATCAAACAACGAACAAAACAAAATAAAATATAATTAGTGGATTGGGACATTCAAAAAATGGACAAAAAAGCAAAGGAAATGCCTTTAAAAATATATATATATATATATTCATTTTTTTTTCCTTTCTCTTTTCTTTTTTCACTTTTTTCCTTCCCTTAATCACTGTGTTATCGGATGTCTGGTGTGCCATGACACCTTCCTCCTCTCAATCCCCATTGTCTCCCAATTTTTCATTTAATTTTCAAAGAAGTTTAGGTCACAGCAAAGTCACACATGGAGTGCCAGAGACTCCCAGATGCCAAACCACCCCCCCTTCCCCACCCCATATTAACTCCACCCCCCTTATTTTTTGGTTGTTAGCATTGTTATAACTGTTATGCAGATAGCAAAATATAACAACTAAACATTGTCAATGATTTACAGTATAGTTTACAATTTAGATGATACAGTTTAATAATTTTGATGATATTTACCATGTCCTGTGTCCATTTCTGTAAGGTAATGAAAAACCTCCCCCATGACCACCAAACAACCCATTAGATCTTGACTGTTCCCTTCTCCCCAGCCCCCCAGGGCCCATGATACCCCCCTCTCCCAACCCATGGAGTGTCAAGATTCACAGTTACATGCCCTGGGGATTTGAACCAGCCCTTCCTAATCCACCCACCCCCCAGTGCTGCACCACCAAACCCAGGAACACCACCACTCATCTGCCCCATCCCCCAACATGCAACCACACTCTATCCCTTTACCATAGATTATGTCCATATGGGTGATGGCTCAAAGCCTGTTCTTCTCTTACTCTCCTTTGTTAACCTATCTTTCAGACAATGGTTCTCAGAGACTGCTCACTTTCCTCAGTTCAGATCAGTGAGGTCATATACTGTTCATCCTTCAGTGCCTGTCTTGCTTCACTCAACATAAGGTCTTCAAGATTCATCCATGTTATTCCATGTGTTAGCACTTTGTTCCTTCTTACAGCTGAGTAATACTTTATAGGTTTTAACGTAATGCATAATGGCCTGCATATATCATTGAAAAATAATGCAGAACAATTTCAATGGCCTAAATATATCCTATGTTCCACCTATTCTTCTCTCTGCTTTCCCTTGTAACCTATGAAAACCACTAAGTTTCCATTTTCAAAGAATAAGGTTCATGGTTACACATTAATACTGAGAGCTTGAATGTGTTCATCTTATCATAGGTTGTCATCTTAGTCAGAGGAGAGCCACAAAATAAACAAAAAAATATTAAACTCCCATCCTGGTGAGTCCTGCTACATTCTCAAATATATTGGTAAAAATCTCTCAAGTACATAGGTAGTGCCTAATAAAAGAAAACAGATCAGTACATCAAACCCTTCTTTAGCTTCCAAAAAATGTACATAACTCTGAAAAGGAAAGAGAATTAATTTACAATCAAGCAATGTAAGGAAAGGGAGGAGAGGAAAGGCCTCTACCTTCTTGCATGAGGGAAAAGTCAAGTTTTCCTTCTTTTTTTTTTTTGTAGATTTGTATTTACCTTTACAGGTGATTGCACCGTTTATTTAATATCCTATTTTAATATGGTGCATTTTATATCTGAACAGGAGGATCGCTTTGGAGGAAAAATACCATTTTCAAGTTTGCACATCATCACTAATCTGAAACACAGTGGAGCAGGAGCCTAAGGATCTGGGATGGTGGCATTATCTTGCAGCATTTCTTTGATTCTTGAAACCTACAATCAAAGCAATGTTCTATGGCTGTATTGTATAGATCAACGTAATTCACAGGACAAGCTCACATTCAAGAGGAAAGCAAATGGCCTGTACTTCTTTGCAGGAAAAGCTGTAAGGCACATGATCAGAAACAGGGAACATGAAGGAATGCAAATTTGGGGACGTAGAAAGTCATGAAAAGCTCTACTGAAAAGGAATGATTTGATCAAAGTCTTAATGTTGTGATGAAGTGACAGGGGACTGATTCAGAGATGTTGTGCACCTCATGCACAGGAAAAATAATCAAGGAAAAATTCAGTCTCTACCTGTGTTTGGTAGAGAGGCTTGTGTTGCTTTCAGCATTTATGTAATATCCCATTTAATTTCTTAGATCTACCTGAATAAGAGGATCATGTACTAGGAGAATTTCAAGAGTATAAAAAAATCTGTCATAAGAACAGAGTGGAACAGGAGCCTGGATATTTTTCTGCTTCTCATTTGCTTTACGTTGCTCTGGCCACAAGCCCCAGAGAAAAGACTTCATATGTGAGGCTAGGATCAGCAGTGCTTCTCTAGGGTGTTAGCTGAGGGATGTTCCTGCAATGAACCAGTGAAGATGAAGGTGAAGTTCTTAGAACTCAGTGTTGGTGTTGAAAATCTTGAAAGTTGGTCTCTTGTTACTTACATTTCAAATATGAGGGAAGAGGGCATCTATTGTCTTGGATTCCCTAACAATACTAATTTGGAAATAAATATATTGTAGCACCCTTTTCAAGCCCCCTAGATTTAGATAATTTGGAAATAAAACATGTAGAAATTTTTGTAATATGCATCTCTGAGTCTAAAATGTATCACACTGAATCTTCTCCCATCATGGCAGCAGTAGATGCCTTCAACCTCCAATGTCTCATGGCTGGCATCCAGCATTGATGGTGCCATCAGGAGTGTCGACCGTCCTTCTGTGGTAGGAGGGGGACCATGTCTTTCTCTTTTTGTGATGTTCCAGACTGTGTTAATGCCATCTAACTTCCAACACATTTTCTGTGTTCCCCCTACTTGTGATCAGCTCTGTAAGCCACCAGATATTCATTTTGTCCTTTCATTTTTGCTTAGCTTAAACCCAATTTGTTTCTGTTGTTTTCACCCAAGAGCACTCATCTGAAAAATATTTGTCATATTTGGTAGCAGTACTCTTTATTAAAATTTTTTTCCCCAGCATATTTATGGTTATACTAACCTTCCTCTTTTCACTTCTACTAATTTATGAAATTGAAAAAAAAATCCAAAATACCTCATTAGTGTATTGTTTAAAATTATGTTTTATTTGTAAATTAACTTGACAATTGATGCTGTTATTTATTTACCTTTTTGTTCATATATTTATTAAACAAATACTACTTGCAATCTACTACAGGCCTAGTGTTCTTTTGTGCAGTAGGTTTATAATAATGTCTATTGATGTATGACTAACTTTTGGATGAGAGAGGGTGGGAGGTAAACCCAACAAAAATACAGGGTTCTTCCACTTTGGTGGAATGGTTTTTTGAGGACTCAATTACCATGTCTGCACGGTGAGAATACCTTGTCTGGTGGCTGGAGCAATGTTTTCCAGGTAGCTTTTTATAATCTAAATCAGCATCCACTCTATGGTGCTATTTCTTCCGTTGTCGGGATTCATGGGTCCAGGTATCAAGAGGTGGAAATGGGAGTGGCACCACTCACTAACACCTCTAGTGATTTCCTAGGAAATTTTTGCTAACTGTCCCTGCAACCTTATGCTCGGCCGGTTTCCAGGTATCGGTTCCAATAGGAGGAGTGCTTCCATGAGGAAATAAAACATGATTTCATTGATATGGAATTTAAGATTGTCACCTGCCCACTTTGTTCCCTTCATGCCTCTGAATCAAAAGGGAAAGAAGGGAATTACTGTACTGGCTGATGTGATTGATCCTGACTGTCAAGAGGAAATAATACTGCCCCTACACAATGGAGCTAAAGAAGTGTTTACCTAGAATACAGGAAATCACCTAAGTCATGACTTAGTATTACCATTCCATGTGATTAAAGTCAATGGAAAACTGCAACAACTCAATCTAGGCAGGACTATCAATGGCCCAGTATCTTCAAGAATGAAAGCTTGAGTCATTCCATCAGGCAAAGAACCACGGCCAGCTGAGGTGCTTGCTGAGGGTGAAGGGAACGTGGAATGGGTAGAGGAAGAAGGTAGTGATGAATACAAACTTCGACCATGTGAGCAGTTAGAGAAATGAGGACTGTAATTGTCATGAAAATTTCTTATTAGCTAGAGCCAATAAATGATTTCATTAGAATGTTAGGAATACAAGATCAATATGCAAAAATCAGACTAAATATCATTTATACCAATGATATCAAAATATCATTGATTGTACACATTGGATGGACTTAGACTTTATTGATATGTATCCAGAAAATTGATTTGTTAAAAAAAGAAAGTAATGCACAAAAGATGGAGTCATCTCTTTCTTTCATACTCCTTCTAAAAACCATTCTTCTCTTTTGTGAATACAACTATCTATAAATGACTACAGATTTCTCCATGACCTTGACCTCTAAAGTATGAATTTTATTTTTTTCAGTTTCCTTGCCTTGGGATTTGAATCTTGACTATTCTGTGATACAAGGATATAATAATTGTATGGGTTTTGTAGGATTGTTGTGAGGCTCAGTGAGTCTATACATGTAAATGTTTGAGTAGTGCCTGGCACCTAGACCACATTTGGGCACTGCCTTCATTTCCAAGCTTCACAAGTGTCTGTTTCTTCTCAGTCTATTATCTCTTGAGTTTTTATCATAATAAAAATATATCCTCACCCTTCAGAATCCTCTATTTTCTGATGTAACTTATTTTTTGCCTGACTTTCTCTGAATACTTTGCACCATCTCACTTTTTATCAAGATCATAGTAAAGTCAGAGATAGATCTTTAATTTCAAAATCACATAGTCATTTTTTTCAGTCCTTAACCAGGTTGTCATTATCTAAGTATTAAGAAAATTATAATGATTATCATTTATGCTTTAAATATCTCACTCTTCAGGACCTCAGGGAAGTTAATAAAAGGGTTGAAATGATACACCCCACCGTCCCTAACCCTTACCCACTTCTAAGCCATCTCCCTCCAGAGCATACCACCTACTCTGTCCTGGATCTAAAAGGTGCATTCTTTTCCATACCATTGACACCGGTTAGCCAACCCATCTTTGCTCTTGAGGACCCTCGGCCTGGGGAAAGTGGACAACTAACCTGGACCAGACTTCCCCAAGGATTCAAAAACTGCCCCAACTTGTTTGGGGAGGCTCTGGGTCAGGACTTGTCCCTTTTCAGGGAGCAGCATCCAGGTGTTACCTTACTTCCATAAGTATGTAGATGACCTCCTTCTAGCCACACCGGATTTGGACTCTTGCAAAGCGGCTACCCTCAGCCTGCTCAAAGCATTGGTGGAAATGGGGTATCGTGTATCCGCCAAAAAGGCTCAGCTCTGTTCCCACTCCGTAACATATCTGGGATACATCTTAAAAAAAGGGGAACAGTGACTTTCACTCAATAAGTTACAAGCTGTATTGGGCATCCCAGCACTGATCTCAAAACGACAGGTACACAAATTTCTTGGTATGGGGGGATATTGCAGGCTGTGGATCCCCGCATTCGTGGAAATTGCTAAGCCCCTCTACGCTGCCATGGCAGGCAAGGGAAATGACTTGTTGTGGACCAAAGAGCAGCAAGAAGCCTTTGAAGGTCTGAAAACAGCTCTGGTGAGTGCCCCTGCCCTTGGACTACCTGATCTGTCCAAATCCTTTCAGCTACTCATGGATGAAAGTCGAGGGGTTAGCAAAGGAGTCTTAACCCAGTCCATGGGACCTTGGCGCTGACCAGTAGTGTACCTCTCAAAAAAGCTGGACTATGTAGCTGCCGGATGGCCCAACTGCCTAAGAGCCGTTGCGGCCACTGCCCTTTTAGTTAAGGAAGCCTCTAAGTTAACCTTTGGCCAAAATCTGGTAGTAACGGCCCCACAATCGGTGGAACCCCTCTTCCTCAGTCCCCTGGACCACTGGATATCTAATGCCAGAATCACACAATATCAAATTTTATTGTTGAACCCACCCTCTGTGGTATTCTCAAAAACAGAGGCACTAAATCCAGCCACCCTGCTCCCTGACTCTAGTGCCCCCCTGGGCAGTAGGTTTACACTTATTGGAAACCCTGATGGGGCTATGCCCAGACCTCATCAATGTGCCTTTGCCAAAGACTTCCCATAATCTCTACGTAGATGGCAGCAGTTTTGTAAAGACGGAGTCCGTTACGTGGGAGCAGCAGTAATAGAGCCACCCAAAACTATCTGGGCTCAATCCTTAAGCCATGGCACTTCTGCCCAACGGGCCGAACTAATAGCCCTTACTCAGGTTTTAAGATGGGCAAAAGGCCAAACTGTCAATATTTATACGGACAGTCGTTACGCTTTTGCTACAGCCCAAGTGCACGGGGCATTGAACCAAGAGCGAGGATTCCTAACATCTGGAGGAAGAGATTAAAAATTGGGCTGAACTCCTAGCGCTATTAGAAGCCATTTGGTTCCCTAACCAAGTAGCCATTGTTCACTGCAAGGAACACCAAGGGAAACTCCCTGCAGGCTGAAGGCAACCGACTAACAGATGAAGTTGCGCTAACCGCTGCCTTTCTACCGGTCGCCCCTGTCCAAATTTTCCCGACAGTCCCCAGCCAGGAACCCCCGGTACTACACTACTCTCCAGAAGATGTCAAACAGGGGGAAAGTCTAGGAGCTAAAATCTCCCCAGAAGGTTGGTTAGTCCTGCCTGATGGCAGAATATATCTACCTGAAGCAGTGGGGAGACAACTGTTCAAAAGGCTACAGAAACCACACATATGGGCGGCACCAAATTAATAGAACTAATAAAAAGAGACTTTTATTTCTCAGGCTTGTCTAAAATCAGTAAAAGTATCACATCAAGATGCAAAGTCTGTGCAAAAGTAAATCAAAGAGGAGGTGTAGGAGCAAAACTTAGATGGACACCTGGCTCCAAGTTGCAAAACTACCTTGTGTCATAAAAATAGGAGTATTTTATGTTTCCTTGGATAAAGGCAATTAACTAAACCAGAGGCTCACCTCCATTGCCAGATGAGTTTCAGATGAACTATTTGTAATGAATGGAACTATCAAGTCTTCTTACTGGAGGAGTATTTATCCTTTACTTTGAGAACATGTGTATAATGAGTTGTATTCTTCTGGCTGTCTAAAAAGGTGATATTTTGTTCAATCTTTACAAACTTTTTAAAGTATTGTCTGGAAGGTCAGCACACTGTATTTTAGTTAATTAATCAAACAGTTTATTTTCTCTTTTGCCTTTTTGGAGTAGTTACATGATTGGCAGGATGTTTTGTTTTAAATTATATTTTTCCCAATTCTGATGACATGGACTGAATTAGTTGGAAACTTACTGAATAAAGCAGATAATTTAGAGGACTAGTGGGCACAAAGCAGTCAGGTAAGAGACCCTGGATTATAAAATTTCCTTTCTAGATCTTCATTCTTTTGGAATACTATGCATATAAATCACACTGTTGAAAAAGTCTGGATAATATGCGGTCTAAATCCCATCAAGAACGAATCTGGTTAGACAATATGGGAAGCAAAATTTTGTCTGCTAGTATTTATCCTAAAGGAGTACTAGCTCTATGTTATATCTGGAAAGGGCTTATGAGAATACAGTCTTGATGTTGCCTGACAATGAGGCCTTTGACTTGGATAAATTAATGTATTTGCTGGGGTTCTTAGGCCTCATCTTAAGCAAATAAACTCATGGGGTGTATGTACTGTACATCATTTTAAAGGAAAGGAGAAAGTCTTGTCAGTAGTTTGAAGGTAAGACTGAGAAAATTGGAGGAGGAAATGTGAAAATAAAAGGCACTTTCTTTTTGATGGTGCCATCCTTCTTTCTCTGCAGTCCTCACTTGACAGGACAGGGTGACTCTCTTGTTAGGGATTAAAATGGCTGATGACTTTAAACTGAAGCCACTGCTCATTTACCATTTTGAAAATCCCAGGACCATTAAAAAAATATGCTAAATCTACTCTACCTATGCTCTATAAATTGAAAAAGAAATCCTGAATGACAGCCCATTTGTTTACAGCATGGTTTACTGATTAATTTTAGCCCACTGTTGAGACCTACTGCTCAGAAGAAAAGATTCCTTTTAAAATATTGCTGCACATTGACAATGCACTTGGTCACCAAAGAGCTCTGATGGAGTTGTACAATGAAATTAATATCATTTTCATGTCTGATAAACTAACATCCATTCTGCAATCCATGGATTGAGAAGTCACTTTGAATTTCAGGCCTTATTTTTTTAAAATACATTATAAGCTATAGCTGCCATATTCAGTGATTCCTATTACGGATCTCGGCAAAGTAAATCGAAAATTTTCTGAAAATGATTCACCATTACAGATGCCATTAAAAAATGTGTGATTCATGGGAGGAGTTCAAAATATCAAAATTAACAGGATTTTGAGAGAAGTTGATTCTAACTCTCATGGAAAATATTGGGGGAAGTGATGTCCTATAAGGAAATTATTATTAAGAATTGTGAATTCATAAGCTTTCTAATCAATAGTCATTGCTGTTTTAACCTAGAATTGTGAATGATTAATTTGTCCTTTGTCTTTTGGAATGTTACAACGCTGCTATGAGGCAATCCCATCATCAATTACCGAAAAACAAATGTTTAAAAGGAGCAGGTCACCAGACATAGTTTTTACACATCCTGTTTGTACCACCTGTAAAATTAAAAGCTAAAAACCTTTATGTTTCTGTTCAGTGTACCATAAATAGAATGGAACATGAGACACTGCATCTTTTCTGTGGAGGCCTGACCACCCCCTGCCAGATGGATTTGGTTACTTCTGATGAGGTCATTCCTCATGAGTTGCAAGAATCATTTGAGTTCTGAGGTTTAGAACCCCTTAAAAGGGATGGTCCCCAAGTTGCCAGTTGGAGCCTCACCCAGGAGGGGACGCTCTGCCTGGGACCGTTCTTCCAATTGGGACACTGATCAGCTGAAAAGAGGCTCCCCGGCCATGTGAGAGATCAGATGCTGTGTTTTCCCCAGATTTGGTGAGTGGTTGTATATACTTTCATTCTTTCCTATGTCTTTAATTAATTTTTATTGTTTTTTGTGATTGCTCAATTGCTATAATCATTTAATACAACCTGAAACTCATTTGATTGAATAAAACTGTCATTGCATAACATTTAGAGATTTTGCCTCTTCCTTAGCAAAACATTTAATAAAACTGCCTCTGCATAGTATTTAGAGTTCCTGCCTCTTCCTTAGCAGAAAAGGAAGTAACTGCAGATGGTGTAGATATAAAAAGAGAACTAGACTTAGAAGTGGAGCCTGGATATGGGACTGAACTTCTGCAATCTCATGATAAAACTTTAATGAATGAGGAGTTGCTCCTTACAAATAGCAGGGAAATTGGTATCTTGAAATAGAATCTATTCCTGGTGAGGATTCTTCTTGAGCACACATGGATCTTTCTCCAATATAGACTACATGCTTGGTAAAAAAACAAATCTGAAAATTTTGGAAAGATTGAAATTTACAAAGTAAGTTTACTGATCACAACAGAATGAAGATAGAAATTAATAAGGGGAAGATAACCAGAATAGGCATGAAGATATGTAATTTAAACAACACACTCTTTGAGGTTCAGTGGGTCAAGAAGGAAATTGCTAAAGAAATCAATAACTACCTTGAAACAAATGAAAATGAGAACACAATACATCAAAACATATAGTATGCAGCCAAAGCAGTGATGAAAGGGAAATTTATAGCCATAAATGCTTATATTAAAAAAAAAAAAAAAAAAGCTATGGTCAAAGACCTAACTGAACACCTGGAGGAATTAGAAAAAGAACAGAAAAACTAATCTCAAAATAAGCAGAAAGTAAGAAATAACAAAGTTTTGAGGAGGACTAAATGACCTGAGAATTAAAAATAAAAACTAGAAAAGTTTAACAAATCCAAAAGATAGTTCTCTGAGAAGATTAATAAAATTGACAAATCCTGGGAAGCAGATGTGGCTCAACCACTTGGGCACTGGCCTACCACATGGAAGGTCCTGGGTTCTGGACCCAGTGCCTCCTAAAAAAAAAAAAGATAGGCAGGTGCCTCCTTACTCCACAATGGAGCTAGAGACTGCAGTAACAGAGCTAGATGCCACCTCCTGCCACAAATGAGCTAGATGCTGCTACAACAGAGCTAGACTCTGCCTTTGCCACAACAAGCAGAAGCCATAAAGCAGGAGACACAGCAGCTCACAGGGAGCAAATGTGGCTCAGTCTGTTGGGTACTCAACTTTCATGTCCTGGGTTCAGTTCCCATGCCTCCTGGAGAAGGAAAGCAAACAATGAGCAGGCAGATGAGAGAACCATCTAGGGAAAGGGGAAGATAAAGAAAAATAAAATAAATATTTTAAAGCACAGCTTTAAAAAAATTGGACAAGCCCTTAGCTAGACTAAAAAAAAAAAAAAAAAAAAAAAAAAAAGAGAGAGAGAGAGATAGAGAAGATGCAATTAAATAAAACATGCGGGAGGGGATATCACCTCTGTTCTCTCAGAAATAAAGAGTAGTATAAGAGGATACTTTAAAAATTGTATGCCAACAAGATGGGTAACTTAGATGAAGTGGACACATTTCTAGAAACACACACGTGAACTACACTGACAAAAGAAGAAATTTACAAACTCAACAGACAAATCACAAGTAACAATATCAAATTAGTCATCAAAAACCTCACAACCAATAAAAGTCCAGGATCAGATGGCTTCACAGGTGAATTCTACCAAGCATTCCTGAAAGAACTAACAACAATTCTGCTTTACTCTTCCAAAAAATAGATGTGGAGGGAACATTGCCTAACTCATTATATGATGCCAACATCACCCTAATACCAAGCTACATAAAGATATCACCGGAAAAGGAAACTACAGACTCATCTCGCTAATGAACTTGGATGCTAAAGTCCTCAACAAAATATGTGATAATCATATTCTGCAACACATCAAATGAATTTTACACCATGATCAATTGGGTTTTATCCCCGGTATACAAGGATGGTTCAACAACAACAAAAAATCAATGTAATATACCATATTAGCAGATTGAAATAAAAAAATCACATGATCGTCTCTACTGATGTATAAAAAGCATTTGACAAACTATAACATCCTTTCTTGATAACAACTCTTCAAAAGATAAGAATAGAAGAAAAATTACTCAACGTGATTAAGGTTATATATGAAAAACACACTGCTAACATAATATTCATTGGTGAAATGGTAAAGACTTTCCCTCTAAGATTTGGAACAAGACAAGGATGCTCTCCTTGACTGCTGTTATTTAACACTGTGTTAGAAGTACTTTCTCAAGCAGTTAGGTAAGAAAAAGAAATAAAAGGGATCCAAATTGGAAAGGAAGAAATAAAAATTTCACTAATTGCAGGTAACATGATCCTATACATAGAAACCCCCAAAAATCTACAACAAAGCTTCGAGAGCAGATAAATGATTTCAATAAAGTGGCAGTATATAAGATTACAGACAAAAATTACTAGTATTTCTGTACACTGATAATGAGCAATCTTAGGAGGAAATCAGGAAAAAAATCCATTTACAACAGAAAACAAAAAATCACATATCTAGGAATAAACTAAATAAAGATATAAAGGACTTGTACATGGAAAAACTGCATAACATTGTTAAAAGAAATGAAAGAAGACCTAAATAAATGGAAGAGTATTCCACGTTCATGGATTGGAAGAATAAACAACATTAAGATGTCTGTCCTACCCAAATTGATTTACAATTTAATACAACCACAATAAAAATTACGACAACATTTTGTAATGAATTGGAAAAGCCAATTATGAAATTTATTTGGAAGGGCAAGTGACTTTGAATAGTCAAAAACATATTGAAAGAGAAAAACAAAATTGGAGGAATCATGCTACCTTACTTTAAAGTATACTACAAAGCTACCGTGGTCAAAACTGCATGGTGTTGGCACAAGTATAAAATGCTGACCAATGGAACTGAATTGATAGTTCTGATACATATCCTCACTAACACAGTCAACTGATATTTGACAAGGCCACCAAACCTACTCAACTGAGACATAATGGCCTCTTCAACAAATGGTGTTGGGAGAATTGATATCCATATCCAAAAGAATGAGAGTGGATCACCACCTCATGCCCTACATAAAAATTAGCTCAGGATGGGTCAAAGACCTAAATATAAGGGATAATGTAGGGAAAAATCTATGAGATTGTGTAGTAGGAAATAGTTTCATGAACTGTAAACCCAACGTAAGAGTAATGAAAAACAAAATAGATAAATACTACCTCCTCAAAATTAAAACTTTTGCACTACAAAGGAGTTTGTCAAGGAAAAGAAAAAGCAGCCCACTCAATGGGAGAAAATATTTGGAAACCACTTATTTGATAAGGACCTAATATCCAGCACATATAAAGAAATCCTACATCTTGAAAATAAAAAGACAAATAAATTTAAAAATGGGCAAAACTATAGACTTACTGTTATTCCAGGTATGGAAGAAAATATATCATTGATGTGGAGACAGTGGCCACTGGAGGTGCTGAAGTCAGGGAGATGGTAAAAGAAGTATAATATGGGGGCATTTTCAGGACTTGGAATTGACATGGATGACATTGCAGTGACAGATATAGACCATTATATATCTTGCATAGCCTACAGAATTTAGTGGGAGAGAGTGTAAACTACAAATGTACCTATAGTCCATTCTTAGTGGCAATGCTCCAAAATGTGTTCATCAACTACAATGCATGTACCACACTAATGAAAGAAGCTGTTAATGTGGGGGAAAGTGGGAAGTTTGGGGAGTGGGGCATATGGGAAGCCCTTATATTTTTTATGTAACATTTTATGAAATCTAAGTACCTTTGAAAATAAATAAATAATACATTTAAAAAATAAAAAATAATAAAAATGGGCAAAAGATTAGAACACACACTTTTCGAAAGACAAAACACAAATGGCAAAAAAGGACATGAAATGATGCTCAACATCTCTAGGTATTTAAAAAAATGCAAATTAAAACAACAATGAGATATCATCTTACATATATTAGACAGATGGCTATTAAAAAATCAGAGAATTAATAGTGTTGGAGAGTCCCTGGAGGAAAGGGAACCCTCATTCTCTGCTGGTGGAAATGTAGACTGGTGCAGCGATTATGGAGGATAGTTTGGCAATTCCTCAGGAAGCTAACTATTAAACTGCCATATGATCTGGCAGTCCCAGTGATGGGTATATACCGTGAAGAATTGAAAGCAAGGACAAGAACAGATAGACCCCCACAAAGTTCATAGTGGCATTATTCACTATTCCCAGAAGTTGGAAACAACCCAGTATCTATCAACAGATGTATGAATGAGCAAAATGTGATATATACATACAATGGAATATTCCTCAGCTCTAAGAAGGAATTCATTATTAACACAAAGGATAACATGGTTGAATCTTGAAGACCTTATGTTGAGTGAAGTAAGCCAGGCACTGAAAGACAATTATCACATGACCTCACTGATATGACTTAAGCAAATAGAGGACACTCACTGAGCTAGAGTCTGTAATACAGGTTATCAGGAGACAGAAATGGAATATTGTGTGCTGAGATTATGCTTAATAAGGGCAAAATCTATAATAAAGTGGAAGGGTATTGTTTGATGGTGGAGGGAGATGATGGTAATGCAGGAATGGTGGTTGGGTTGATGGTGCTGGAATGGGAGGGTGATCAGTGTGGGGGACTGGGTTGGACTATCCATGGAACTGGGGGAGGAGTGGAGGAAAGAACAGGTGAACTCTGGGGATTTGTGGGTCTGTGGTTGAAACTACAATGGTGGGAATGTTTTCTCAGCAAATATGGCATGGCAGGGTCACTCGTGCATGTTGTTTGGAGTGAGGGAATATGTGGAAAGGGTGTACCTGGGGCATGTTTCTATGGTATACAAATGTGTTCATCTTGTCATAAGATGTTAACTTGGTGGGTAGAGACCCACACAATAAACAAAAGAATACTAAACTCCCATCCTGGGGAGTCCTGCTACGTTCTCAAACAGAGGAGCAAGAATCTCTTAAGGATACAGACAGTGCCTAATAAAAGTAAACAAATCAGTAGGTCAAGCCTTCAATATTAATGCATGTATGCATGAAACTCCTTCAAAAATTGAAATTTAGTAATTGCCAGAGGGTCTGAGAAGAGGAGGACTGAAGAATAGGTGTAACATAGGGCATTTGGGCACATTGGAATTCTTCTTCATGATATTTCATTGACAGATACAAGCCGTTATACATTTTGTCAAAACCTGTAAAATTGTGCATTGCAAAGTGTAAATCATAATGGAAACTATTATCCATGCTTAGGAGCAATGTGTGTTCATCAATTATAACAAATGTGCCACACTAATAATGAAAGATGGGGTTAATGGGGGAAAATGTGGGAAGGGTTTTTGGTGGAGTATATGGGAATCCCCTATATTTTCGATATAACATTTATGTAATCTAAAGCTCCTTTAAAAATAAAGTAAAAATGACATAGTAAATATTTTCTTACACATGTTACTTTGTTTCCACCAACTAGAATGAAAGCAGGTATTTTGTTACTTAGGAATAGTACAAAGTAAATAATTACGTCTTGAATGAATGACATAAATTCCGTACTAACAATACTGCTTAAAATATCGACACTGTTAGTGAAAGGAGCTGCTATAGAGGTAAGAGGGCTCAGTGTATTTAGCTCAGTTTTCTGGACCTATCCTAGATCTAGGTTCATTAACTCAAGTATTTTATGATGGTAAATTAATAAAACTAGAAAGCCTGGGGTTTTTCTAGTTTTATACTGTGATGTTGTACTTTTTGTTTAAGCATTAATTAAAAGGATTCATCCTCCAATCACAAAACTGAAATCAGGTATCTAAGGGATTAATTTAAAGAGGGGGCTGAAAATAGATGGAAAATGTCCTGGGGAAAGCTGTCACATGTCTCTAGAGTGATATGGTAAAATAATAAGAGAATTGCCATTGAAAGAATGAATATCACTTAAAAAATAGAAAGAAAAGAAAAGAACACTAAGGAAAGAGGTATGGAAGGAAAGCACTCGCAGTGACACTGACATTCCTTAGGCTGCAAAAGAGGGTGCGTGCAATGAAAGAGCAAGCAAAGGACGCCACATTCTCTGCCAGAAGTTTTGAATAAGAAAGGTTCATTTTGGAAGGTTCAAACTTAGAGGGTAATAGCAAAGAAAGGAGGAAAACTGGGAGAATAAGTCATTAAAATGTAATTCCCCAGTCAAGGAGGGACAGGCAAGAAAGAATCATCTGTCAGGGTGTAAAACTCACTGTTCCCTTACTCACAGGGTAGAAATAGAAGATTATTGGCTCAGACGTGATTCATCCAAGTGAAACGTGCCGTTTCCTGGTATACAAAATTCCTCACCAAGTCAATGAAAACTCTGTAGCACTTTTCTTAAATAATATCACCCAAAGAGATCCAGAAAAACCCTAGTCCTTAATGTTTGCCTGGGCCTGCAAACACTTTCAGGAATGAGTCGGGAGACACAGCCCCTTGAGCAGATAGAGGAAGTGTGCATGTTCAGAGCTGTGGGGTTAGGAAAAAGCTGGTGCAGCAAGGAATCCCCTACCGACAGCCAGGGAAGGCAGTTTGTGCTAGAGGTTGAAGCACTGTGGGAGGAAGGCTGTTATCTTGCTGACAGCAATAATCTCCCAGATCTTCTGCCTAGAGCCAGGTGATGGTGAGAGTGAACTCTGTCCCAGACCCACTGCCATTGGATCCGTCAGGGACTCCAGATACCCAGACAGATTATAATAGTCGAGCAGTTTAGGAGCCTGTCCTGGTTTCTGCTGGTACCAGTCTACACTCCTGCTAATACTCTGTCTAGACTTGCAGCTGTTGGTGATGGTGTGTTCTGAAGATACAGCTTTGGGAGCTGGAGACTGTACCATCACAATGTCACCACTGGACCCTGTACTCAGAATGGAGAATGACCACACATTCCTACCTCTTTATTACAGACATATTAAAATGCATCATTTAAAATGTGCTTTTAATGGTTTCTAATTAAATAATAGCATATAATTGACTCATTTTGGAAATAGCCATTATGTCCACTGCATCTTAAAATCCTTTCTCAATTCCTCAAAGATATTATTCTTGAAGACATTGAGGCACTTTTATATTTCTGACCAGAAATCCAGAGGAACAGTGAGATGAGGACCTGAAACTTTGAGACCATCTTGCCATTCCTGCCTGCACGATGCTGCTCAGTTCACATTGCGAAGACCTCATTTATAGAATCTGAGCAGCTGACCTGGGCCTGGAGAAGCCTCTGCAAAGCAGTTGGTGGGCATGGGGAAAACTGTGTGGGCTGTGAGTGGTGAATTATCCAATGGAAATAATAGTTAAAAATATCATCACAGAAAGTCTAATTTTATGACAACTCAAAAGGTTTAAAATGATCTTAGAATGTCAAAAACCACAAACTAAAAAGAGATTTAGTTTAAATTAAAAATATATTAAGATGGCGTTAGTGTAGGAGGGCACACACTGCAAGCTCCCAGAGCAAGGTGGATTGTGGACAGGGTCCTGCCTGGGGGGTCTGTGTTGTGCATGAGTGGAGTGAGAAGCTTGGGATATCTATCTGTGCAGATCAACGGCGTGGATGGAACGGAAGAGATTCGTGAGTTTTAAGGCTGATGGTGGTGGTTAGCACAGACGGCTGAGCCCCGCGGTTAGGGAGAAAAGAATAAAATAAAATAAAACGGCCACTTGGAGCCGCAAGTAGGGCGAGAAAGTTTTATTTTCTGGGGATCTGGCCGCCTGGCACCCCTTGGACCTTGTGTGAACAGAACAACCGGGCTAATCAGCACCTGGTGAACCGGAGGGGGGATTTTGGTCCGGGGACAGAGTTGACTTCCCTAGCAACCCAGGGATAAGACCCCGGCCGCTGCGGAGCCAGGAAGAAGGGACACTTCCCAAAAGAGGGAGGGTTCTGTTGGAGGACAGGGAAGGGTATTTTTTATTTTTAGACATCGATCTGACTGCCTGTACCGCCCCATAGCTTTGGGGAGCAGACAAGCTGACCTGAAGAAGCATCAGGCTGAGAGCAGATGCGAATCTGCACTCAAACTGATTTACTTAGCAACCCGGTGACGCTTGAGCTCGGCTCCAGAAGGGATGGAATCGGCTGTCTTTAGCACTCCACACTGACTAACATCAGAGCTACAGCTACCCTGGGGAGTCCAGGAAGTGGGACATCCTTGATTAATTTCCACGGGCCCAGCTAGGGTCCTTCCGTAAGGGGGTTGGTCTAGAGGAGGAATTATTTTGGGTCCTGCATTTCACTAAAAAAATAAAAATAATAAAAAAAAAAAGCGAGAAGGTGACTTCAATAAATGAAAAATAAATTCTTTTTAATTTAGTTTAATAGCTAAAAGCTTCTTCAGGACCTGCATATAGAACCCTGTGGGGAAATTGATTGATAAGCACAAGTAGGCAGGAAGGATCCATGTGGACCCTAGGAGAATCATTGACCCCCCTTAGCTCTGTTTGACTGCTTGCCTGTGTGGATCTTTGGTTTCTCTCTGTTTCTTTCTGGTCTCTTGCTTTTCTTTCCTCTTTCCTCCCCCCTTTATTTTATCTTCTATATTTTTTAAAATTAGGTGCTGCCAGCTTGTCACTTCTTTGCTGGGCTTCAGTAATTTCAGTAATTTTCGACTCACTGTATATATTGATTCTGTATTACAAACTATCGCTTATCATTCCTGCATGTTTCTGCCTTTTATTTTCTGTTGTGGCTCTTAGAGACAACATTTTTTCACAGGCCCACAACTTAAGGTTGTCAATTTCTATCCCATCTATTTTGTTTTCTTCTTTTTTTAAATTAGTATTAACTTTTTCCTTTCAGATCTTTCTTTACTATTTCTCTCCCTCCTCACAATTCTAGGCTTCTAAATCACTATATTTATATTCCTCCATTTGTTTTCCCAGTCCATTGTAGGAACTTCATTTTTTTCCCTAGTACTCTACACTGCCTACACAAGTTAATTATTCATCTCATTAAGTCTCATTTTGCCCCTCTTCTAACTTTTATCAATATTACTATTATCCTTCTGCCTTCCTTACATCTTTTGATTCCTCTGGCCCTAACCTTTTGCCTTCAAGGGAACATAGAAAGAAGTAAGGAAATAAAATAAGAAGAAAAACTGCAAAAGAGAAAACTTAACTCACAGGCAAAACCATCAGTTAAATAAAACTCTAGAGCATAGAGAAAAGCTAATCAACTGAACAAACCCATCAAGATAATATGATGACCAGAGGACAACAAAAAAATACAAATGACTCTGAAAAACTGGAAAACATGGACCAGTCCAATGTACAAAATAAAAACCAGAAAGCAATGCAGAATATCGAACAACTAATCAAAGCTATCCAAACAAATATCATGGACCAACTTAAGAACTGAAGGAAGAGATTAAGGATATAAAGAAGACACTGGGAGAACATACTGAAAAATAGCAAACATGCCTAAAAAGTAATGGATATGATGGTGAACAATGGCACAAGTCAAGAAATGAAAGACACTGGACTCACATAACAGAAGATTTGAACAGGCAGAGGAAAGAATTAGTGATATGGAAGACAATAGAGCTCAAATCAAAGAGTTGTAGAACAGATAGACAAAAAGATAGAAAAAATCCAAAATGGACCCAGGGAATTAACCGATAATACAAAATGCACAAACATACCCATTATGGGCATCCCAGAAGGAGAAGAGAAGGGAAAGGGAACAGAAGGAGTGCTGAAGGAAATAATGGCTGAAAACTTCCCAACTCTATTGAGAGAGATGGATGTGCGGATCCAGGAAGCACAGCGCACCCCAAATAGTATAAATCCCAACAGGCCAACTCCAAGACATATACTTGTCAAAATGTCCAATGATCAAGACAAAGAGAAAATATTCAAGGCAGCAAGAGAAAAGAGAACCATCACATACAAGGGAAGCACAATAAGATTAAGTGCTGATTTCTCAGCTGAAAATATGGAGGCTAGAAGACAGTGGTATGACATAGTCAAAACACTAAAAGAAAAAAAGTTCCAGCCACGAATTCTCTATCCAGCAAAATTGGCATTCAAAAATGATGGAGAGTTCAAAATATTCACAGATAAACAGAAATTAAGAGAGTATGTCAAGAAGAAACCAGCACTTCGAGAAATACTAAAGGAATCTCTACAAGTTTAAAGGAAAAAACAAGGGAGAGAGAGTTGGAGGAGAGTTTAAAAACAACTGAAAAGACAAAAAGAGAAACAAAACAACATATGACATACATTAACCCAAAGAAAAAATGGCTGAAGTAAGCAATTCGTTACGAGTAATAACACTGAATGTTAATGGATTAAATTCACCAATCAAGAGACACATTGGCAGAATGGATAAGAAAATATGATCCATCTATATGCTGTCTACAAGAAACCCACCTTCGACCCAGGGATTCAAGGAGGCTGAAAGTGAATGGCTGGAAAACCATTTTACAAGCTAACAATAAACAAAAAAAGGGCAGGAGTAGCCATTCTAATACCAGACAAAATAGACTTTAAATGCAAAACAATTGTAAGAGACAAAGATGGACACTACATATTAGTAAAAGAGTAATCTCTCAAGAAGAGAGAACAATCATCAACATTTACGCACCTAATCGGAGTGCCTCAAAATACGTGCAGCAAACTCTGGAAGAACTAAGAGGAGAAATAAATGCCTCTACAATTATAGTAGGGGACTTCAACACACCACTATCATCATTAGACAGAACATCTGGACAAAGAATCAATAAAGAAACTAAGGCACTCAACAATACATTAGAAGACCTGGACTTAATAGACATATACAGAACACTACACCCAAATACAGTGGGATTTACATTCTTCTCGAGTGCACATGGAACATACTCCAAAATAGACCAAATGCTAGGCCACAGAACAACACTCAATGAATTCAGAAAGATTGAGATTATACAAAGTAATTTCTCTGACCACAACGGAATGAAGTTGGAAATCACTAAGGGCCAGAGAAACAGGTTAGGCACAAGGATATGGAAGTTAAACAACACACTCTTAGACAAACAGTGGGTCAAAGAGGAAATCTCAAAAGAAATCAGTAACTACCTTGAAACTAATGAAAACTACAGCACAACATATCAAAACCTATGTGATGCAGCGAAAGCAGTCCTGAGAGGGAAGTTCATAGCCATATATTCATATATTAAAAAAGAAGAAAGAGCTAAAATTGAAGACCTAACTGCACACTTGGAGGAATTGGAAAAACAACAACAAACTAAACCTAAAGGAAGTAGAAAGCAGGAAATAACAAAGATTAGAGCAGAACTAAATGAAATAGAGAATAAGAAAGCACTGACAGTTTTGGGGTAGGGAGGGGATGAGCAGTTGAAATACAGGGGCTTCTTTGGGAGTTAGAGGTTGTCCTGAGTACCGTTGTGGCAACGTATGTAGGCCATTTTAAATCAGCACATACCACTCAGAACTGTGTGTGAGACAGTGTGGTCTACGGTGTGAACTGTGGTCTATGGTTGGTGGCAAGGCTCCAGGATGCGTAAGTTCATTGAGGGTGGTGGGCCACACTTGTGGGAGATGTTTGTGTGGGATGTGGTGGGAGGTGTGGGAGGTGGGCAACATGGGAATCCCAGAGGGTTCCGTGTAATATTTTAGGTAATCTAAGCACTTCTTAAAATATATGTATATATATATATAAATAACATTTTTGTAAGCAAATGCACATATATGCATATATATTTATATATCATTTTGCAAATGTTTGTATGTATTGTGAGAATTTTGATTTTTACCCACAATTAAAAAAAAAAAAAAAACATACTACAAAGCTACAGTGATCAAAACTGTGGTATTGGCACAAGGATAGACCTACTGACCAATGGAACTGAATTGAGAGTTCTGATATAGATCCTCGCATATACAGTCATCTGATATTTGACAAGGCCACGAAGCCCACTCAGTTGGGAGAGAATGGCCTCTTTAACAAGTGGTGCTTGGAGAACTGGATATCCATATCCAAAAGAATGAGAGAAGAATACCATCTCACACCTTATACAAAAATCAACTCAAGATGGATCAAAGATCTAAATATAAGAGCCAAAACCATAAAAACCTTGGAAGATAATGTAGGGAAGCATCTACAGGACCTTGTAATAGGAAATGGTTTCATGAACTTCACAGCCAATGCACGAGCAGCAAGAGAAAAAATAGATAAATGGGACCTCATCAAAATAAAAAACTTCTGTACCTCAAAGGATGTTATTAAAAAAATAAAAAGGCAGCCTACCCAATGGGAGAAAATATTTGGCAACCATATATCTGATAGGAGCCTAATATCCTGCATATATAAAGAAATCCTACACCTTGAAAATAAAAGGACAAACAACCCATTTAAAATATGGGCAAGTGACCTGAAAAGACACTTCTCCAAGGAAGAAATACAAATGGCTAAAAAGCACATGAAAAAATGCTCAACATCACTTGCTATCAGGGAAATGCAAATTAAAACTACAGTGAGATACCCTCTTACACCCATCAGAATGGCAGCTATTAAAAAAACAGGAGACACTAAATGTTGGAGAGGATATGGAGGAATAGGAACCCTCATCCACTGCTGGTGGGACTGCGATATGGACCAGCCACTGTGGAGGACAGTTTGGCTTTACCTCTGAAAACTAACAATAGATCTTCCGTATGATCCAGCAATTCCACTGCTGGGTATATACCCAGAAGAACTGAAAGCAAAGACACAAACAGATATATGCACACCAATGTTCATAGCGGCATTGTTCACCATTGCCAAAAGTTGGAATCAGCCCCGGTGCCCATCAACAGATGAATGGATAAGCAAACTGTGGTACATACATACAATGGAATATTACTCAGCTGTAAGAAGGAACAAAGTGCTAACACATGGAATAACGTGGATGAATCTTGAAGACCTTATGTTGAGTGAAGCAAGCCAGGCACTGAAGGATGAACAGTATATGACCTCACTGATCTGAACTGAGGAAACTGAGCAGTCTCTGAGAACCATTATCTGAAAGATAGGTTAACAAGGGAGAGTAAGAGAAGAGCAGGCTTTGAGCCATCACCCATATGGACATAATCTATGGTAAAGGGATAGAGTGTGTTTGCATGTTGGGGGATGCGGCAGATGAGTGGTTGTGTTCCTGTGTTTGGTGGTGCAGCACTGGCGGGTGGGTGGATTAGGAAGGGCAGGTTCAAATTCCCAGGGCATGTAACTGTGAATCTTGACATTCCATGGGTCGGGATAGGGTGGTATCATGGGCCCTGGGGAGCTGGGGGGAAGGGAACAGTCAAGATCTAATGGGGTGTTTGGTGGTCATGGGGAAGGTTTTTCATTACCTTACAGTAGTGGACACAGGACATGGTAAATATCATTAAAATTATTAAACTGTATCATCTAAATTGTAAACTATACTGTAAATCATTGACAATGTTTAGTTGCTTTATTTTGCTTTCTGTATAACTGTTATAACAATGTTAACAACCAAAAAAAAAGGGGGGGGTTTAATATGGCGTGCAGAAGGGCTAGTGGTTTGGTATCTGGGAGTCTCTGGCACTCTGTGTGTGACTTTGCTGTGACCTAAAACTTCTTCGAAAATTTAATGAAATATTGGGAGACAATGGGGTTGAGAGGGGGAAGGTGTCATGGCACACTGGACATCCGATAACACAGTGATAAAAGAAAGGAAAGAAAGGAAAAGAGAAAGGAAAAAAAAAAAGAATATATATATATAAATTTAAAGGCATTTCCTTTGCATTTTTGCCCATTTTTTTGAATGTCCCAATCCACTAATTATATATTGTTTTGTTTTGTTTTTTGTTTGATTATTTGTTTTTTATTTTTCTTCTCTCTTTTTTTTTTTCCTGAGT
The DNA here is from genome assembly GCA_026826555.1 of Tolypeutes matacus. NCBI lineage: Eukaryota > Metazoa > Chordata > Mammalia > Cingulata > Chlamyphoridae > Tolypeutes > Tolypeutes matacus. The sequence continues at coordinate 112,348 of JAKSZT010054030.1, read as the reverse complement.
TTCCTCATGTTTGTCTCTTGCATGTAAACTTATCATAGTTGTTTCTTTTTCCTAGTAAGTATATTTGATTATTTTATGGACTACATGTTCATGGAGGATTTGGATCACAGAAGGGTTACAATGGGTACTGCAGGGGATTATTGGTGGGGGGTGTCTGGGAGGGGGTTTCATGGGGATTAGTTCATCCGAATATACATGAAAGATATACAAAATTGTTCAAAAGATCAAAAGATGGGGCATGTTCACAATGGGGACAATCACAGAATAAATGAGGGAATCTGAATTCCTAGCCTGGAGAGCTGTGCCACAGTCTCCAAGGGAGCAGCAATAGTCCTCTGAGTGCAGGGACAATGTCTGTCAAAAGAGGATGACCCACTGATGTGTTCTTTTTATTGATGACTACCCTTGTGAGTCTTGGCTCTTGTAACTGAGACTTAGCCTGCAGTCGTGGGGTGCCTAAGGGTTGCCAACTGGGAGCCTCCTTGTTGCTCAAATGTGGCCTCTCACTAAGCCAAACTCAGCATATGATTGCATTACCCTCCCCCCAATGTGTGGCATGACTCCCGGGGTTGAGCCTCCCTGGCAACGAGGGATTAATACCAAGTGCCAACTGGCAACACAACTGGAAAAAGACCTTGAATAAAAGGGGGAAAATGTAAAGACAAATGAGTTCAAGTGGCTAAGAGACTTCAAAGAGAGTCGGGAGGTCATCCCAGAGGTAACTCTTACTCACACCTCTGTAGGAGCTCATAGAACATCTAAGTGCTTATCACCCCTCACAGAGGGGCTCCTGAGAGCTCTGGAGACACCCAGGTCCTATATCAGGGGGGATAGCCCCAGAGACTAATGCCTTATCAGTGGGCTCTATTTTGGAATCTGTGCTCCTGAGAGTGACAGAATTGGACTCCAATAAGTCCTCCCTGCATGTGGTTCATCAGTCCCTTCTACTCAAACCTATATGTGATGCTGAAGTTTTTAGTTATACTCCCAGAGACTGGAGCCTCTGGCCTACCTATGTGCCAGGTGTGCGTGGAATCTTTGTGGAGCTGCAACTCCTACCCTACCGCTCAATGGACTCATCCAAGTCACCTGGCGAGGAGACAATGATGGGTAACGGCCATCCCAGAGAATGGAGAGGGCCTGCATCTGCAGGCAGGATCATCCCACCCACCATATCCATGGGACATAAGCCCTCTCTCACTTGGAGTTGGAGTGGACATCACCATCCCAGTCCCCTCAGGATTGGGGGAAGTACTATGGCCTAGAGTGGACTTGATGGTACTCGGTTGTACACATATGGTGATTCTAGCAATGGAAGAAATTATAACAATGAGGTGGAGCCAGTGGCCACTTGACACTTTTGGGGCAGGGATGGGACAAGTAGTTGAAATACAGGGGCTTCTTTAGGATTTGGAGGTTGTCCTGAGTACCGTTGTGGCAACGGATGTAGGCCATTTTAAATCAGCACACACCACTCAGAACCGTGTGGGAGAGAGTTTGGTCTACGATATGACTGTTGTTTATGGTTGGTGGCAAGGCCCCAGGATGTGTAAGTCCATTGAGGGTGATGGGCCACACTTGTTGGAGATGTTTGTGTGGGATGTGGTGGGAAGTGTGGGAGGTGGGCAACATGGGAATCCCAGTGGGTTCCGTGTAATATTTTAGGTAATCTAAGCACCTCTTATAATATATTTATATATATATATAAATAACATTTTTGTAAGCAAATGCACATATATGCATATATATTTATATATCATTTTACAAATATTGGTATGTATTGTGAAAATTTTGATTTTTACTCACAATAAATAATAAATACATTAAAAAATATATATATATTTATGCCAGTAGGGTTATGGACGATGACCTGGGCCCCTGTTCACCTCCTCCTGTCTCTGCTGACTGCAACTTTGTCCTGTACTTGCTATCGAGGTCACTGCCCCGTGGGCAAAGAGAGGGTCTGGCAGCAGGTCAATGTGGTTCCCTAAATAGTTGTAGTCTTTAGACAGCCCAGGAAGGAGCCCCAGTCGTCTGTTTTCCTGACTTTCTGCAGCTCTTACCTCTAAAAACAGAGCTTCAGCATCCTGGGATCCAGCTCTTTGGTAATTGAGCTCGTGCTTTGTTTGTGTGCAAGGCTGGGGCACTTGCTTTGCTGTGGGCTGACGTCTGTGGGGACCTCGTGCTAATAGAGGCTCTCCAAGACTTTGGCAAATAGTTGGGGGTCTCCTGCTTTCTTGGTGAAGTGGCCCATGCATTTTCATTTGTGTACAGACAGGCTCCATCCTATCATCCCTTACTTCTC
>JAKSZT010054030.1:84021-107043 GCA_026826555.1 Tolypeutes matacus | reverse complement strand
ATATATATATATATATATATATATATATATATATATAAATAACATTTTTGTAAGCAAATACACATATATGCACATATATTTATATATCATTATGCAAATGTTTGTATGTATTGTGAGAATTTTGATTTTTACCCACAATAAAAAAAAAAGAAAAGAAAAAAAAAAAAAAAAAAAAAAGTCCCTGTATTACAACTGCTTTTCCCTCTCCCTGCCCTGAAAGTATCCAGTGGCCACTGACTCCACCTCAATGTTCTATTTTATCCATTGCGTGAATCACAATATGTCTACGATACCAGTAAGTCCACTCTAGTCCGTAGCTCTTCCCCTAATCCTGAAGAGTCTGGAATGGTGATGAACACTCCACCTCCAAGTGAGAGGGGGCTTATATCGCATGGATAAAATGGATGGGATTATCTTGCCTGCAGCTGCAGAATCTCTCCATTCCCTGGGATAGCCATTGTCCATCATCACCTCCTCGTCAGGTAACTTGGGTGAGTCCATTGAGCTGTAGAGTAGGAGTTGCAGGTCCACTGAGATTCCAGGCACAGCTGGCACATGGGCAGACCAAAGGCTCCAGTCTCTGTAAGTACACCTATAAACTCCAGCACCACATATAGGTTTGAATAGAAGAGACTGATGGTTACATCTATAAAGGAGCTTTGGATCTCAAAAGGGTTACAACTGGGTGGGAGAGGATCGTTGATGGGGGGTGTCAGGGGTGAGAGGTGCATGGGAGGAAGTTCACCTGAACATACATAAAAGGTATATAAAATTGTTCAAATGTTCACGGAGCATGGACACAGTGTGTGGAGAACCACTCAATAAATGAGAGAATACTGAATTCCCAACCTGGAGAGCTCTGCCATATTCTCCAAAGGAGTATCAAAAGTCCCACAAGTGCAGGGAGAGTGTCTGGCAAAGGAGGATGATCCACTGATGGGCTCTTGTTATTGATGACTAGCTTTATGAATCTTTGCTCTTGAAATTGAAACCTAGCCTATTGTTATAGGGTACCTAAGGGTTGCCTCCTGAGAGCCTCCTTGTTCCTCAAATGTGGCCTCTCTCTAAGCCAAACTCAGCAAATGAATGCATTACCTTCCTCCCAGCGTGGAACATGACTCCTGGGGATGAGCTGCCCTGGCAACGAGGGATTACGAACAAGTGCCAAGGAGCAATACAACTGGAAAAAGACCTCGAATAAAAGGGGGAAAGGTAAAGGCAAATGAGTTCATATGGCTAAAAGACTTCAAAGTAAGTCGGAAGGTCATCCCAGAGGTAACGCTTATGAACATCTCAATAGTACCTCATAGGTTTCCAATGTGGATACATCCCCAACAGAAGGGCTCCTGAGGGCTCTTGAGACACCCGGGTCCTGTATCAGGGTGTATAGCCCCAGAGTTTTGCACCTTATCCATGGGCCCTACTTTGGAATCCTTGCTCCTGAGGTGACAGAGTTGGACCCAAATATGTCCTCTCTGCACATGGTCAATCTGTCCCTTCTATTCAAACTTATAGGTGTTGCTGCAGTTTGTAGGTGTAATTCCAGAGACTGGAGTCCTTGGGCTGTCATGTGCCAGGTGGGCCCGGAATCTCAGAGGAGCTGCAACTCCTACTCTACAGCTCAATGGACTCACCCTCGACACCTGGTGGGGAAATGATTTTGGATAACAGCCATCCCAGGGAATGAAGAGAGTCTGCAGCTACAGGCAGGAAAATCCCATCCATCTTATCCATGAGATATAAGCCCCCTCTCACTTGGAGGTGGAGTGGACGTCACCATCTCAGACTCCTCAGGATTGGGGGAAGAGCTATGGACTAGAGTGGACTTACTAGTATTCTGTTATAGACATATTGTGATTCATGCAATGGAAGGAACTGCACCATTAATGTGGAGGCAGCAGCCACTGGGTGCTCTGGGGATAGGGAGAGGGAAAAGCAGTTGAAATACAGGGGCTTTTTTGGGACATGGGAATTATCCTGAGTGACATTACAATGACAGATATAGGCCATTTTATATCATCCTGTAACATGCATAACTGTGTGTGAGAGAGTGTGGTCTACAATGTGAACTATGGTCGATGCTTAGTGGCAAAGCCCCAAGATGTGTATATCTATTGCACATGATGTGCCACACTAATGAAGGATGTTTATGTGGGAGGTTGTGGGAGGAGTGGGAGGTGGGGCATATGGGAATCTCTACAATTTTTGAGTAACATTTATGTAATCTAAGTATCTTTTAAAAAATATATTATTAAAACAAAAAAAATCCCATCAGTAACAACATATGGTTAGATAATATGGAAGCCAGAATTTTCACTGCTAGCATTTCTCCTAAGGGAGTACTATAACTCTCTTTTATATCTGGAAAGGAATTATGAGAATACTGTATTGATGTTGCCTGACAATGATACCTTAGATTTGGATAAACTAATGTATTTGCTGGGGTTCTTAGGCCTCAACTCAAGCAAATAAATTCCTGGTATTTATGGAATGTACATCATTTTAAGTGAAAGGAGAAAATCTTATCAATAGCTTGAGGGTAAGATTAAGAAAATTGAGGAGGAAATATAAAAATAAAAGGCACTTTCTCTTTGATGGTGCCCACCTTTCTCTGCTGTACTCACTTTATAGGATAGGGTGACTCTCTTGTTAGGGGCTAAAGTGCCTGGTGACTCTAAATTGAAGCCTATGCTGATTAAGCATTCTGAAAAATCCCAGGAACATTAAAAAAATATGCTAAATCTACTGTGCCTATACTCTATAAATGGAAAAAGAAATCCTGAATGACAGCCCATCTGTTTACAAGATGGTTTACTGAATAATTTAAGCCCACTGTTGAGACCTACTACTCACTACAAAAGATTCCTTTCAAAATATTACTGCACATTGACAATTCACTTGGTCACCCAAGAGCTCTGATGGAGTTGTACAATGAAATTAATATGGTTTTCATGCCTGATAACAAAAATCCATTTTGCAGCCCATGGATTGGGAAGTCATTTAATAATAAGGAAAGCCTTATTATTTAGAAAAACATTTTGTAAGCTATATCTGCCCTAGACAGTGATTCCTCTTATGGATCTTGGTAAAGTAAATTTGAAAATTTCTGGAAATGATTCACCATTTTAGATACCATTAAGAACATGTGTGATTCATGGGAGGAGTTCAAGATATCAAAATTAACAGGAGTTTGGGAGAAGTTGATTTCAACTCTCATGGAGAATGTTGAAGAGAAGTAACTAAAGATGGTGTGGATATAGAAAGAAAGCTAGACTTAGAAGTGGAGCCTGAAGATGGAACTGAACTTTTGCAATCTCATAATAAAACTTTAATGGATGCAGAGTTGCTCCCTATGAATGAACAAAAATATTGATGACATGAAATAGAATCTATTCCTGGTGAAGAGTCATCGCAAGCACACACGGAACATTCTCCACGATATACTACATACTTGTTAGCAGAAAAAGTCTCAACAAATTTGGAAAGATTGAAATGTACAAAGCAATTTATCTGATGATAGCAGAATGAAGCTGGAAATTTTAAGAGGCAGAGAACTAGAATAGGCACAAATATATGAAAGCTAAACAACACACTCTTAGACATTCAGTGGGTCAAGGAGGAAATTGTAAAAGAGATCAGTAACTATTTTGAAATGAAGGAAAATGAGAACATAACATATCAATACATATGGGATGAGGACTGTGGGAAGATGTCATTGGATTAGGCAGATAATACTCAGATCTCTCACAAAAACAACAGAGAAAGAACCAAAAGCTGCCCAAGTGACCTACGTTGAGGTTCAACACACCAGGGCAGTGCTTCACAAATCCTGAGAGAGAGGAACAGAGAGTGGAAGAAGCTGAAACAAAAAACTGTGAGTTACTAAAATTCCCAGCTGCTGGGAAGGGCTCTGTATTAGTTAGCCAAAGGGGTGCAAATGTGAAATACCAAAATTGGGTTGGTCCCACAAAGGGTATTTATTTGGGGTAGAAGTCCAGATACCAGGCCATAAAGCGTTAAATTTCTTCTCTCACCACAGTCCATTGCCACGTGTCAGAGCAAGACAGCTGCCGGCATTTGCAAGGGTTTAGGCTTCTTGGGTTCCTCTCTTCCCGGGGCTGCGTTTCTCTCCAGGCTTAGCTCCTGTTTCCTCCACAAGGTCAGATGTAGACAATCAGGCGAATGGTTTGCTTCTCTTCTCCTGGGGCTTTCTTTCCAACATCAAAGCTGCTTCTCAAAACACTGCTTCAATTCTGTTCTTTGCCTTGCCTTTTATATTCGATTCCCCACCCACCAAGAGGTGGGGCTCAAAGCCCTACTGATGTGGCCCAGTCAATGCCCTAATCATAACTTAATCATGCCCAGATTAACAGATCTGTTTACAAGCATGATCCAATTATATTTTTGGAATCCATAATTACATCAAACTGCCCAACTGCAACAGGCTCCCTTCCCCCAAAAGATATTCAGTGGGATAAAATACCTCGCTTGTTTGAGCTGATTGAAAGGGAAGCAGACTTCTTTCTCCTTGTCAGCGGTTAAAAGGGAAAATGAACGGGGAGTCAGGGGACTTTTCTTCAGTGAATTCGGCCAGCTGAGCCCCCTTTGAATCTCGACTCTGAACAGATGAAAACAAAGGAAAACCAAGATAGATACACCTCTGTGAAAAGATGCACCAACGAGCACCATCTGCTGGCCAGTTTAGAAATTATATGGACAAAAATTGCTTTTAGATCTCTTTTTACCCAACCCCTGGGAGAAAGTCTACAACCCATTAGTGAATCCCTGACATGACTTTGATAACTTAAGCTAGGCAATTTTAAAGGCTTAGGATAAGTTGAGCCAAATATCAAAGAAGAGCTGTGAAAAAATATTAGCAATAGGCAAGTGAAAGAAGCCAGCCATCAGAGTAATTTCACCAACACATCAACTATGTAGACATCAGCAAAAAGTTACAAGCCATACAAAGAAACAGGAAGAGATGGCCCAGATAAAGGAACCAAATATCCTGAAGAGATTCAGGATTTAAGACAGTTAATCAATGATAATCATGCAACTCTTCTATATCAATTTAAAGAATTGAAAGAAAACGTGACAGAATAGATAAAATATATTAAGAAGAATCAAGGTGAGCATAAAGAACAATTTGAAAGCCTGAAGAGAAAAGAAACATGTTACAGGAACGAGAGTCACAATGGATGAGATTAAAAATACATTAGAGGCACATAACAGCAGATTTGACTTGCTTGAAGACAGAATTAGTGATTTCAAAGACAGAATATCTGAACTGAAAAGAGAGGAAAACAGAAAGAGAAAAGAATGGGAAAAAATGGAACAGGATCTCAAGGAATTGAATGACAATGTGAAGCACAAAAACATACACATTATTGGTGTCCCAGAAGGAGAAGAAAATGGAAAAGGAGCAGAAAGAATATTTGAAGAAAAAATGACTGAAAACTTCACTACCCTCATAAAAGACATAAATATCAATATCCAAGAACAATGCACCCCAATCAGAATAATCATGAATGAATCTACCACCAGACACCTACTGTTCAAAATGTCAAGTATCAGAGATAAAGAGATTTTGAAAGCAGCAAGAGAAAAGAAAAGCATCACATATAAGGGAAACACAATAAGATTAAGTGCTGACCTCTCTTCAGAAAACATGTAGTAGAGAAGAAAATGGTATGATGTATTTAAGATATTGAAGGAGTAAAACTTCCAGCCAAGAATTCTGTATCCAGCAAAGCTGTCCTTCAAATATGAAGGGTAGGGGAGCAGATGTGGCTCAAGCGATTGAGCTCCCACCTATCACATGGGAGGTTCCTGGTTTGGTTTCCAGTGCCTCCTAAAGAAGACTGTGAGCTGGCACAATGGGCAGGCACAGCAAGCTGACCTTACAAGAGACACAAGAAGAAAAACGTAATGAGAGACACGACAAATGCAAGGAGCAGAGATTCCCAGTGCCTCCTAAGGAAGATGAGCAAGACATTGAACTGATGTGATGGCAAGTGCAGCAAGCTGGCACAAGAGAAACACAATGAGAGACACAACAAAGCAGGGAACAGAGGTGGCTCAAGCAACTAGGCATCTCCTCCCCATATCAGAGGAATGGGTTCGATTCCCAGTGCCTCATAAAGAGACAAGGAAGATGAACAGACACAGCAAGTGCAAAGAACAAGAGGGTGGGGAGAAATATATATAATATAAATTATTTTTAAAAATGAAGAGGAGTTCAAAGTCTTCACAGACAATCAAAAATTGATAGAATATATTACTAAAAGACCAGAATTACAAGACATACTAAAGGGAGTGCTGCAGCCTGAAAGGAAAAACAAGGGTAAGAGTCTTGAAGAAAAGTGTAGAAATGAAGATTTTTAGAAAGGGTAAAAAAGATATACTATAGTACGATATGACAACAGAAAGCCAAAGGTCAATATGGAGGAAGTGTAATGTCTTTACAGTTATAACATTGAATGTTAATGGCTTGAATACTATGTCAAAAGACACCGACAAATATAACGGATAAAAAAATATGAGCCATCTATATGTTGTCTACAAGAGACTCACCTTAAACATAAAGACACAACTACTTCAGGATTTTCTAAATACAGGATCATGTCATCCACAAACAGTGAGAGTTTTACTTCCTCTTTTCCTATTTGGACGCCTTTAATTTTTTTGTCTTGTCTAATTGCCCTAGCTAGAATTTCTAGTACAATGTTGAATAACAATGGTGACAGTGGGCATCCTTGTCTTGTTCCTGATCTTAGAGAGAAAGCTTTCAACCTTTCCCCATTGAGTATGATGCTGGCTGTGGGTTTTTCATATATGCCTTTTATCATAGTGAGGGATTTTCCTTTTATTCCTATCTTTTGAAGTATTTTTATCAAAAAAGGATGTTAGATTTTGTCGAATGCCTTTTCTGCATTTATTGAAATGATCATGTGATTTTTTTCCTTCAATTTGTTAATGTTGTGTATTACATTGTTTGATTTTCTTATGTTGAACGAGACTTGCATACCAGAAATAAATCCCACTTGGTCGTGATGTATAATACTTTTGATATGCTGTTGGATTCGATTTGCAAGTATTTTGTTGAGAATATTTGCATCTATGTTCATTAGAGAGATTGGTCTGTAATTTTCTTTTCTTGTAGAATCTTTATCTGGCTTTGGTATTAGGGTGATGTTGGCTTCATAAAATGTGTTGGGTAATTTTCCCTCATCTTCAATTTTTTGGAAGAGTTTAAACAGGATTGGTGTCAATTCTTTTTGAAATGCTTGGTAGAATTCACCTGTGAAGCCTACTGGTCCTGGACTTTCCTTTGCTGGGAGATTTTTGATGACAGAGTCAATCTCCTTAATTGTGACTGGTTTGTTAAGTTCTTCTATTTCTTGTAGCGTCAGTGTATATTGGTTGTGCGTTTCTAGATATTTGTCCATTTCATCTAGTTTGTCTAGTTTGTTGGCATCTTTTTTCTCATAATATGCTCTAATGATTCTTTTTCTTTCTGTGAGGTCATTTGTAATTTCCCCCCTTTCATTTCTGATTGTATTTATTTGCATCTTCTCTCTTTTTTCTTTGTTAGTCTAGCAAGGGGTTTGTCAATTTTATTGATCTTCTTAAAGAACCAGCTTTCGGTTTTGTTGATTTTCTCTATTGTTTTTCTGTTCTCATTTTCATTTATTTCTGCTCCAATCTTTATTATTTCTTTCCTTCTGCTTGCTTTGGGATTGGTTTGCTGTTCTTTTTTAGTTTCTCTAGTTGTTCAGTTAAATCTTAGAGTTTAGCTCTTTATTGTTTTTTAATATAGGCATTTAGGGCTATAAATTTTCCTCTCAAGACTGCCTTCGCTGTATCCCATAAGTTTTGATATCTTGTGTTCTCGTTTTCGTTTGTCTCAATGTATTTACTGATTTCACTTGCAATTTCTTCTTTGACCCACTGAATATTTAGGAGTGTGTTGTTCAGTCTCCACATATTTGCAAATTTACTTTTTTCCTGTCTGTTATTGATTTCTAGTTTCATTCCATTATGATCTGAGAAAGTGTTTTGTATAATTTCAATCTTTTTATATTTATTGAGAGCTGTATTGTTACCTAACATGTGGTCTATCCTGGAGAAAGATCCATGGGCATTTGAGAAGAATGTATAACCCACTGTGTTTGGATGCAGTGTTCTGTATATGTCTGTTAGGTCTAACTTGTACATCATATTGTTCAAGTTCTCTGTTTCCTTGTTGATCTTCTATCTTGTTGTTCTATCTAATGATGTGAGACAGGTGTTGTAGTCTCCAATGATTATTGTAGAATTGTCTATTTCTCCCTTCACTTTTGCCAGAGATTGTCTCATATGCTTTGGGGCACCCTGGTTAGGTGCGTAGATATTTATGACTATTATATCTTCCTGGAGGATCGTCCCTTTTATTAATATATAGTGGCCTTCCATATCTCTTATCACTTTTTGCCTTTAAAGTCTGTTTTGTCTGATATTACTATAGCTACCCCTGCTCTTTTCTGTTTACTATTCGAGTGGAGTATCTTTTTCCAACCTTTTACTTTCAGCCGGTTTGTATCCCTGGGTCTGAGGTGAGTTTCTTGTAAGCAGCACATGGATGGCACATGTTTTTTTTATCCATTCTGTCAGCCTGTATCTTTTGATTGGGGAATTTAGTCAATTTACATTCAATGATATTACTGAAAATACACTATTTATTTCCTCCACTTTGTTCTTTGGTTTTCATATGTCATCTTGTTTTTGTCTCTCTTCTAACTCTTTTGGTTATCCTTTCTGCTTTTCTTTCTTCTATACTCTCCTCCAAGCCTCTCTCTCTTGTCTCTTTGTTTCAGGTTCTAAGGCTTCCTTTAATATTTCCTGCAAAGGTGGATTCTTTTTTGCAAACTCTCTTTGTTTCTGTTTGTTTGTGAATACTTTATATTCACCTTTATATTTGAAGGACAGATTTGCTGGATAAAGAATTCTCAGCTGGCAGTTTTTCTCTTTCAGTTTCCTAATTGTATCATACCACTGTCTTCTCCACTCCATGGTTTCTGAAGAGAAATCTGCACTTAGTCTTACTGGACGTCCTTTGTACCTGATCATTTGCTTCTCTCTTGCTGCTCTGGAAATTTTCTCTTTATCTGTTACATTTGACATTCTGAATAGTATGTGTCTTGGAGTAGGTCTATTTGGATTTATTCTCATTGGAGTATGGTGTGCTTCTTGGACATGTAAGTTCATTTCAAAGGTGTCCAAATAGGAAAAGAGGAAGTAAAACTCTCACTGTTTTCAGATGACATGATCCTGTATTTAGAAAATCCTGAAGTATACATGACAAAGCTACTTGAACTAATGAATGAGTTCAGCAAAGAGGCAGGATACAACATCAACACCCAAAAATCAGTAATGTATTTGTACAGTAGCACTGAATATCCTGAGGAAGAAATAAGGAGGAAAATTCCATTTTCAATAGCAACAAAAAGACTCAAATACCTAGGAGTTAATTTAAGCAAAGAAGTACAGGACCTATATGCATAAAATTACAAAACAATGCTAAAAGAAATTTTAAAAGACCTAAACAAATAGAATCTGTATTCATGGATTGGAAGAATAAATATCGTGAAGATGTCAATCTTACCCAAACTGATTTATAGATTCAATGCAATACCAATCAAAATCCCAACAGCTTAATTTACAGAATTAGAGAAGGCAATTGCCAAATTCATCTGGAAGGATAAGTGCACCCGAATAGCCAAAAGCATTCTAAAAAAGAAGAGCAATGTGGGAGGAATTTCACTGCCTGACTTTGAAACTTATTACAAAGTTACAGCGGTCAAAACAGCTTGGTACTGGCATAAAAATAGACACATCAATCAGTGGAATAGAATTGAGAACCCAGAAATATACCCTCACCTATACAGTCAACTGGTTTTTGACAAACTTACCTCGCCCAAGCTAATGGGAAAAAAACAGACTCTTCAACAAATGGTGTTGGTAGAACTGGATATATATAACCAAAAGAACAAAAGAGGACCCCTATATCACCCCATATACAAGAATCATCTCAAAATGGATCAAAGATCTAAATATAAAAGCCAGGATCATAAAACTACTAGAAGAAAATGTAGGGAAACATCTTCAAGACCTTGTAGTAGGTGGTGGTTTCTTGGACCTCACACCCAAAGCATGTGCAACAGAAGAAAAAATAGATAAATGGGACCTCCTCAAAATTAAACACTTTTGCACCTCACAGGACTTTGTCAGAAGGGTGAAAAAGCAGCCAACTCAATGGGAAAAAATATTTGGAAATCACATATCTGATAAGGGTATAATATCCAGGATATAAAAAGAGATGTTACAACTCAACAATGAAAAGACAAATGACCCAATTAAAAAATGGGCGAAAGACTTGAATAGACACTTCTCCAAAGAAGAAATACAAATGGCAAAAAAGCACATGAAGAAATGCTCAACATCACTCATGATTAGGGAAATGCAAATCAAAACTACAATGAGATATCATTTCACACCTATCAGAATGGCTACTATTAAAAAAACAGAGAACTACAAGTGTTGGAGAGGATGTAGAGAGATAGGAACACTTCTTCACTGTTGGTAAGAATGCAGAATGGTACAACCACTATGGAGGACTGTTTGGCAGTTCCTAAAGAAGTTGAATATAGACTTGCCAAGTGACCCTGCAATACCACTACTGGGTATATACTCAGAAGAACTGAGAGCAGTGACACGAACAGACATCTGCACACCAATGTTCATAGCAACATTATTCACCATTGCCAAAAGTTGGAAACAACCCAGGTGTCCATCAACAGATGAATGGATAAACAAACTGTGGTCTATTCACACAAGGGAATATTATGCACCTATAAGAAGAAATGAAGTCATAAAGTATATGGCAACATGGATGAACCTGGAGGACATTATGTTGAGTGATGCAAGCCAGACACAAAAGGACAAATACTGTATCAATGTGTTACAATGAACCAAATATATTGTGTAACATATTGACTGATTCAAAAAAAAATTATACGTATCCATTACATTTAACTGAGAAATGTATATATTTATTCATCTGTGTTTACTTTTTAGTTTTTAATTGTCTATATTTTCAATTATTAAATGTACAAAATAAAGTTAAAAAAAAAAAGAATTACTAAGCTTCACATTTGGAGTTGAGGACAGTGACAAGGTGTCCAGCCAGCATTAAAGGGCACCAAGAATGATGACACTCTTGGGTTGTCCCAGCTGTGCCTGAAAATGTGCTAAAAAAAAATAAAATAAAACACAACTATGTTAAAATTGAAAGGTTAGAGAAAGATATTCCATGCAACTAGTAACCAAAAAAGAACTGGAGTAGTGATACTAATATCAGACAAAATAGATTTCAAAAGCAAAATTGTTATGGGGGAAGTGAATGTGTGGCTCAAGCGATTGAGCTCTATACTACCACATGGGAGGTCCCCGGTTCAGTTCCCAGTGCCTCCTAAAGAATACAGCGAGTTGGTGCAGAGGGAAGGCACATTAAGCTGATGCAACAGGATGACACAACAAGAGACAGACAGAGGGACATGATAAGAGACTCAACAAAGCAGAGAGAGGAGGTGACTCAAGCAATTATGCACCAACTTCCACATCGGAGGTCCTGGGTTTGGTTTCCGGTGCCTCCAAAAAATAAATAAATAAATAAATAAATGAACAAGGAAGATGAACAGACACAGCAAAGTACAAAAATAACAAGCAGCTAGGAATAAATAAATAAATAAATAAATAAATAAATAAATAAATAAATAATTCATTAAATAAAATCTTAAAAAACAGAAAAACTATTATAGGGGATGAAGAAAGTCATTATATATTAACAAAAGGGGCAATTAAACAAGAAGAAAGAACTATTCTAAATATTTATGCACCTAACCTCAATGCCCCAAGATACATGAGGCACAAACTGGCAAAGCTGAAGGGAGAAATAAATGTCTCTACAAAAATATTTGGAGACTTCAATACACTACTCTCAGTATTGGACAGAACATCTGGACAGAGGATAAATAAACAGAGAGCTTGAATAATATGATAAATAAACCAGATCTAACAGATAACTATAGAGCATTGCACCCCAAAACAGCCAGATATATATTCATTCCAAGTGCTCATGGATCTTTCTCCAAGATAGACCATATGTTGGGTAACAAGACAAGTCTCGATAAATTTAAAATGATCAAAATTATGCAACCCACTTTCTCTAATCAAAATGGAATTATGTTTCAGATGTTGAAAGGAATGAAAAAAAAATGGAATTATGCCAAAAATCAATAAAGGACAGCAAAAGGAAAATATATGAATATATGGAGAATAAACAGCAAACTCTTCAACAATCAGTGGGTCAAAGAAGAAATTGCAAGGGAATTCAGTAAATATCTTGAGATGAATGAAAATGAGAGCACAACATATCAAAACCTATGGGGGGAGCAGGTGTAGCTCAAGTGGTTAAGCTCCTGCTTCCCACATGGGAGGTCCTGGGTTCAGTTCCTGGTGCCTCCTAAAATAAAACATAAAACAAATGAAAAAACCAACTCAGGGAGCAAATATGGCTCAGTGGCTGAGCAACAGCTTCCCACACACAAGGTCCTAGGTTCATTCCTCAGCGCCACTACCTCAAAACAAACAAACAACACCAAAAAAAATACCTATGGGACATTGCAAAGGCAGTGCTAAGAGGGAAATATATAGACCTCAATGCTTACATTAAAAAAGAATAGGTAAATTTGATGATATAACTGCATACCTGGAAGAAAAAGAAGAGCAAACTAATCCCAAACTAAGCTGAAGTAAAGATCGGAGCAGAAATACATGAAATCAAATACAACAACAATAAAAACAATACAGAGAATCAACCAAACCAAAAGTTGGTTCTTTGAGAAGATCAACAAAATCAACAAACACTTAGCTAGACTGACAAAGAAAAAAGAGAGATGATACAAGTCAATAAAATCAGAAATGCGAGGGAGGACATTACCACTGACACCATAGAAATAAGAGAAATCATAAGAGGATACTATGTACGATTGTATGCCAAAAAAAACTAGAAAATGTAGATGAGATGGACAAATTCCTAGAAACACATGAACCACCTAAACTGACATTAGAAGAAATAGAAGTCCTCAACAAACCAATCACAAGTGAAGAGATTGAAACATTCTTCAAAAACCTGCCAAATACTTTCAGTCCAGGAACAGAGGAGTTCATAGTTGAATTTTACCAGTCATTCAATGATGATCTAATACCAATTTTGCTCAAGCTCTTCCAAAAATATTGAACAGGAAAAAACACTACCAAATTCATTCTATGAAGACACCATCACCTAATACCAAAACAAGATAAAGATACTACAATAAAAGAAAATTACAGACCAATATCTCTAAAGAATATAGATGCAAAAATGTTCTACAAAATAATTGCAAACAGAATCCAAAAGCACATTAAAAGAATTATACACCATGATCAAGTGGGTGTAATCCCAGGTATGCAAGAGCAGTAAAACACAAGAAAATTAGTTTCATAAACCACATAGTAAATTGAAGAAGAAAAATCACATGATCCTCTCGATTGCTGCAGAAAAGGCATTTGACAAAATAAATCAATCTTTCTTAATAAAAAACACATCAAAAGATAAGAGAAGGAAGCTTTCTCAGTATGGTAAAGGGCATGTACCAGTCAGCCAAAGGGGTGTGGATGTAAAATACCAGAAATCTGTTGGCTTTTATACATGGCATTTATTAGGGGGAGAAGTTTACAATTACTGGGCCATAAAGCATAAGTTACTTCCCTCACCAAAGTTTATTGCCTCATGTTGGGGAAAGATGGCTGCCAATGTGTGCCAAGAGTTCAGGCTTCTTGGGGTCCTCTCTTCCTGGAAATCTGTTTCTCTCTGGGCTCAGCTGCTGTGCTCTCTCCACGAGGCAAGCTGGAGAAGCTAAGCCATAGTCTCCAAATTTACTTTGGAAAGTTCTTCAGCTAAATGCCCAGACTTGCCATTTTCAAATTCTGCCTTCCATAAAACATCAGGAGTTAATCTTGCCAAGTTCTCTGTGACTTTAAAACATGGATTGCCTTTCCTCCAATTTACTATAATTGTTTCATCATTTATTTCTAAGACTTCATGAAAAGACTCTTTAGCATCCATCTCAAATTATTTTCTTCCAAGGCCTTATCAAAAATATCTTTAGGCTCCATATTGCTACCAACAGTCTCTGGAAAGCACTGTTTTGTGCATACCCATTTATAAAACTGTCCCAGTATTTTGGTAGTTGCAAAAGCATTACCCAACTCCTGGTACCAAATTCTGTATTAGTCAGCCAAAGGGATGCTGATGCAAAATATCAAAAATCTGTTGGCTTTTATAAACGGTATTTATTTGGTGTAGAAGCTTACATTTACCAGGCCATAAAGCATAAGTTACTTCCCTCACCAAAGTCTATTGCCATGTGTTGGGGCAAGATGGCTGTTGACATCTGCCAAGAGTTCATACTTCTTGGGGTCCACTCTTCCTGGGGCTCTGTTTCTCTCCAGGCTCAGCAACTATGCTCTCTCCACAAGGCCAGCTTTAGACTATCAGGCTAAGGGCTCTGTCTCTCTACCCATGGCTTGTGCCATATCTAAGGAGCCATTCCTATTCCTCTGTGTTCCTCTACTGTGTGTTCACTTCCTGGGCTCCAGTGAAAAACTCAGCATCAAAACTCCAACTCTTTTCTCTGCTGTGTAGTTTTCTCTGTGAGTCTCCACCCACCAAGAGGGTGGGGACTTAACATCCTACTGATGTCGCCCAAACAAAGCCTTAATCTTAATTTAATCACTCCAATGTACAGACCAGTTTAAAAACATAATCCAACGTCTATTTTTGGAAATCATAAACAATGCCAAATTGTACAGTTCATATATGAAAAACCTACAGCTAACATTGTACTCAATGGTGAAAGGCTGAAAGCTTTCTTGCTGAGAACAAGAAGAAGACAAGGATGCCCACT
Source organism: Tolypeutes matacus (assembly GCA_026826555.1). NCBI lineage: Eukaryota > Metazoa > Chordata > Mammalia > Cingulata > Chlamyphoridae > Tolypeutes > Tolypeutes matacus. The sequence continues at coordinate 91,996 of JAKSZT010054030.1, read as the reverse complement.
GTCACCATTATTATTCAATATTGTCCTGGAAGATTTAGGCTAGAAAATGAAATAAAAGGCACCCAAATACGAAAAGAAGAAGTAATATTTCATTATTTGCTGATGATATGATCCTATAATTAGAAAATCCTGGAAAATCTACAACAAAGTTAGAAGAATTAATAGATAAGTTCAGGCAGGTGGTGGGATACAAGGTAATACTCAGTACCATTTCTACATGCTACTGAATTGCAATCTGATGAGGTAATCAGGAAAAAAAATTCCATTTATAGTAGCTACTAAAACAATCAATTATTTAGGAATAAACATAACCAAGGACATAAAGGACCTCTATTCAGAAGAATACAGAACATTCCTAAAAGAAACCAAAGAAGACTTAAATAACTGGAAGGATATTCCATGTTCATGGATTGGAAGACTAAGTGCCATTAAGATGTCAGTTCTACCCAAACTGAAGTACAGTTTCAACACAATCCTAATAAAAATCCCAACAGCCTTTTTTTGCATTCATTTTACAGGAAATTTTAAGTGGCATCTCTCAGCTTGTCTCAGAGAGACTTTATTACAAAGCAGTATAAAAAGCCAGTATTTGGGATATGTGTGTTCCTAACATAGCTACATGGAAGATTCCAGGAACTCTATGAGAAAAAGCAAGTTAGGATCAACTCAATCTAAAATTTGATTAAAAAGATGGGTTGAAATATGTAGGGTAACTGAAGAGATTCCCCTTTATAGTCAAATTAAAAAATGCCCATTAAACACCTACCATTTGTATGGTGCATCATATAAGTCAGTGAATTATGCATCTTTTTATTTGATACTGAACATTAATTCAACAGTTATTTCAGTGTATGAAAGTGTTTTCAGTTTATGCACATGTTTAAAAGAAAATATATGGAAATACAATTAGGATATTGTGAAGAAATGGAAATATTCCAAAGTTTCCATTTATTTGATCCTAAAGTGTTTGTGTCTTGTACAGTACCATGTAGCTCTAAAAGAATCTGGTTATAACCAAACTTTTCAAATTAAAGTGAAAATTCTGTGTGAAGTCCTCAGGACTTATGAAATTTCAGACCCCTTATCCATAATCCCTCCCCACATCATTGGTTTCTACTCTCCTAAACCACAAGATTATTGATAATGCTATAATATCAAAATACTGCCAGCTGAGCTGAAAGGGACAATAAGAGGACAAAATTAAAGAAGGCTGTCGGAATTCCAAAATTCTACATACTGGTAATACTATACAGGTTCAAAGAACCATTGAAGGAAAAGAAAGGGTGATACCTTAGTTTGCCAGGTTGCTATGACAAATACTACAGAATGGGATGCCTTGAACAATGAGAATTTATGGGCCCAAAGTTTTGAAGTTAGAAGATTTCCAATATTGAGACATCAACAAGGCATTGCTTTCTCCCCAAAGTCTATATCATTCTGATGCTGGCTAACAGAGATCCCTGAGGTTCTTTGTCTTTTATCCCCACTTTGCGTTCATAGAAATGTCCTCTTCTTTCTCTTCTGGATTCTGCTGACTTCCATTTTCTGGCCTCAGCCTGTACCCTCTATCTCTATGAATGAATTTCTCATGCTTATAATGGATTCCAGTAATATGGATTAAGGCCCATATAATTCAGTTGGGCCACACCTAAACTAAAATAACACATTTAAGAGTTCATATCTACAATGGGCCCATACCCACAGGAATAGTGACAATGATTAAGAATATGTACAGGGATTGTGGGAACATGACTGACGGGTTAGACATATAAATCTTAACACTCCCTAAATGAACGAAAAAAAAGCCAGAGACTGCAAGGAAAAGCTCTCTTCTCCCACCCCCAAGATTTTAAGGTAGGGTAAAACTCTTGGTGAATAACATCTAACTGAGAGTAGAGCAGACGTCTACCAATACAAGAAGTGCTCTGAGTCATCTAGAGGGAACTGGACAGATAGGATGCCAGAAAGTATTGGGGGTTGCTTGCCTCAGGGACTGTAAGAGGCACACATACCCAGCCTTCAAGGCAGACAGTCTAGGTGGAGACCCTGGCCCCCTGCTCCAAAACAGGAGTGTGACAGCAGATTCCCTGTGAGGAAGAAGGGTCTGGGAAAGTGGAGAGTGATTTTTTTGCAATAAGTTTAGTAGCTGGGCCCCCTTGAATATCGGAAGGGACACTGACTAGACAGGGAGAGGGGAGGGGGAGTGTCTCAGGCTGGCACTCAAGCCCAGCCACTTAGGTAAAGAAAGGAATTACATCAGAGAGGAGGCAGAGACAGGTAGCAATCAGCACTACTCCAGCTGACTGCAGGGGATCTAAACTGCCCAAGGTAAAAGAGGTCAGTAGCCTTCTGAAAGGATAATTAACTTAATGACTCAAAATAGCTGAGTGGCAGAATTCCTGCCTGGCATTTATAGGGTCCCTAGTTTGATCCCTGGCTATTCCTTGAGAAGAGATCCACGAGGTTATCAGGCATCCAGATGAAATTTTATGAGAGGGAACGTATAGACATTTTCATTGTATTAGTTTAATTGGATCTCTTATTTAAAAAAAAAAAAAGTTCATTTTCTTTTATTTCCCTTACTTACTCACTAAAACCCAGTTCAAACCCTGCAGAGGGCAGACTGTAAGGTGAGCGATTGAAGAACACCAGCATCCTGAGAAGATCCTTAGGAGTTTAAGAAAGAATATTGTTTGTCCATGTTTGTTTGTTTTTTAATTAGGTCTCTTTTTTGAAAAAAAAATATAATTTGCTACTGTCTTCTTTCTTGGGTGTTTTGTATCCCCTCACTTTCTCTCTCTGCTTGAATATTTATCTTTTTTTTTTTTCTTTTTTTCCTTTCGTTACTAACCTATTTTACCTATGCTATTTCTTTTCAACTCTTCATCTTTATGTCTTTTGTTGTCCGTTGTTGTTTTTTCATTCCACCTCTTTTATTTGGTCTCCAATTTTTCTTGTTTGTATTTGTCCCTCTCTCCCTTTCTCTGTTTCCTTTTTCTTTTTTACTTTTTCCTTTCTATCTTTTCTCTTTTCTTTTCCCCTCTTCTCACCATTCCAGTATTTTAATTCATTCTACATATTTGTTTCTCTATTCTGTTTCTTGTTTCATTGTTTCAGTTCCACTTTTCTAATCTTATTCCTCTGTACTTCTTATTCCTGTAAATTTTTCAGTTTCCCAGATCTTGTAATTTGCTCTCCTGCGTTTTACTAAAAGCATCACTATTATTCTTCTTGTCTTCCTATCTCTTTTGTTTTATCTGGTCCTAATTTACTTTTCTTTCCAAGGAACATAGGCAGATTTCTCACACACAAAAAAACAGCTGAGCTGGGGAAAGATCCTGTCAGAGTGAGCTGTTTTCAGAACCCACAGAGTAGGATGCTACAATGTATCAATCGTAAGGGAGCTGAATGAAGACATAAATTCCTCAAGCCGCTGCTGAATTGATTCTTGGTTACTGTGTTTCCTTTTTCTTGATTTCTCCTTTTCTGTGTAAACCTATTTTGTATACCAAGGCTGCCTCTTTTCCTTCCCTCATCATTCCATTTTCTGGTTTCTGTTGTTGTTCTTACATTCCAACTCTCTTTGTTTAGTCCTCAATTTTTGTGGTTTTTACTTCTACCTCATCTGTCCTGTTTTCTTTTTTATTAACATTTTTCTTTTCATCATTTCTTTTCTCTTTCCCTCTCTCCTCATCATACTGGCCTTTTAATTCAGTATATATATTTTCCTCCATTTGGTTTCCCATTTCATCGGTGGTACCCCACTTTTCTATTCCTATTTTTATACACTGGTTACATGAGTTAAATAGCCATTTTCCAAGTTCTGAAATGGTTCCTCTTCTAAAAATTGCTGTTATTATTACTATTATCATTTTACTTTTCTTACCTCTTTCACTTTCTCTGACCCGAATTTTTTCTACAAGGGAACATAGGAAACATCAATGAAATAGAATAAGAACAAAGTGTCAAGGAGAAAACTTAACACATGTAAAAACAACAGCAATTAAATAAAACAACAGAGTTAAGAGAGAAGCTAATCAACTGAATAAAGCCATTAATATAAAAAGATGACCAGAGGACAACAAACAATTACAAACCATACTAAGAAACAGGAAGATATAACCCAATTCCTTGAACAAACTAAAAACCAGGAAGAGGAGCAGAATGATGATCACCTATTCAAAGCTATCCAAACAAATATCATGGACCAAATTAATGAAGTGAAGGAAAAGATTTAGGATATTAAGAAGACATTGGAGATGTCTACTGAAGAAAATGTAAACATACATAAAAAGATAACAGATATGATGATGATGAATGGCACAGTCCAAGAAATCAAAAAGATACTGGAAGCATATAACAGTAGATTTGAACAGGCAGAGGAAAGAATTAGTGATGTGGAAGACAGAACATCTGAAATCAAGCAGATAGTAGAACAGATAGATAAAAAGATAGAAAAAATCCAGGAGGAATTTAGGGATATGTATGACAACACCAAATACACAAACATGCATTATAGGCATCCCAGAGGGAGAAGAGAAGGGAAAGGGGTCAGAAGGACTGATGGTGGAAAATATGTCTGAAACTTCCCAACCCTATTGAGGGAGATAGATGTACCAGGAAGCACAACAGACCCCAAATGGTATAACTCCAACAGGCCTTCTTCAAGACATATACTCATCAAACTGTCCAATGTTCAAGACAAAGAGAAAATACTGAAAGCAGCAAGAGAAAAGAGAACCTTCACATAAAATGGAAGTTCAATAAGATTAAGTGCTGATTTCCCATCTGAAACCATGGAGGCAAGAAGGCAGTGGCATGACATAGTTAAGGCACTAAAAGAAAAAAACTTCCAGCCATGAATTTTGTATCCAGCAAAGGTGAAATTCAAAAATGATGGAGAGTTCAAACTATTCACAGATAAACAGAAATTAAGAGAGTATGACAATAAGAAACCTGCCCTTCAAGAAATAATAAAGGGAGTTCTGTAGATTGAAAGGAAAAAACAGGAGAGAGAGAGCTGGAGGAGAATGTAAGAACAATTAAAAAGACAAAAAGAGAAATAAAAATAACATATTATATACAAAAAAACAAACAAAATATGGCTAATGTAAGTAATTCCTTGAAAGTATTAACAAGGAATGTTAACAGAATAAAAACGCCAGTAAAGAGACACATATAGGCAAACGGGATTTGGAAATATGATCCATCTATATATTGTATACAAGAAACCCACCTTAGACCCAAGGATTCAAGGAGGCTGAAACTGAATGGCTGGGAAAAAATCTTACAAGAAAACAATAGCCAAAAAAAAAGGGCAGGTGTAGCTATACTAATATTGGACAAAATAGACTTTAAATGCAAAACTATTGTAAGAGACAAAGACAGACACTATATATTAGTGAAAGGGGAAATTGTTCAAAGAAAAAAGAACCATCATAAACATTATGCATCTAACAGGGGTGCCTCAAAATAAATGAGGCAGACACTGGAAAAAACTAAGTGGAGAATTAAATGCCTCTACAATTATAGTGGGGGAATTTAATACACCATTATCAACATTAGACAGAACATCTCAACAAAGAATCAATAAAGAAACAAAGAGTTTAATTAATACATTAGAGGATCTGGGCCTAATAGACATACAGAACACTACACCCAAATACAGTGGGATATAAATTCTTCTCGAGTGCACATGGATCATACTCCAAGATAGACCACATGCTAGGCCACAGAAAAAAACTCAATGAATTCAGAAAGATTGAGATTATACAAAGTAATTTCTCTGACCACAATGGAATGAAATTGAAAATCAGTAGGGGTCAAAGAACCAGATTAGGCACAAAGATATGAAAGTTAAACAGCAAACTCTTAGACAAACAGTGGGTTAAAGAGGAAATCTCAAAATAAATCAGTATCTACCTTGAAACGAGTGAAAATAACAATTCAAAATATCAAAACCTATGGGATACAGCCAAAGCTGTTCTGAGAGGGAAATTCATAGCCATAAATCCATATATTAAAAAAAGAAGAAAGAGCTAAAGCCAAAGACCTAACTGCACATCTGGAGGAATAGGAAAACAACAACAAACTAATCCCAAAGGAAGCAGAAAAAAGGAAATAACAAAGATTAGAGCAGAACTAATGAAATAGAAAATAAAAAGCATTAGAAAATATAAAGGCAAAAGCTTGTTCTTCAAGAAGATCAATAAAATTAACAAACCCTTAACCACACAGACAAAGGAAAAAACAGAGCAGATGCAAATACCCAAATAAGAAATGATGAATGGAATATCACCACTGACCCCACAGAAATAGAGTGTCATAAGAGGATACTTTGAAAAATTACATGCCAAAAAGGAAGATAATTTAGAGGAAATGGACAAATTCCTAGAAATTCAGAAGCAGCTTACATTGACAAAAGGAAAAGTTGATGAACTCAACAGTCCAATTACAAGTAAAGAGATAGACTCAGCCATCAAAAACCTCCCAACTAAGGAGAGTGCATGACCAGGCGGCTTAACAGGTGAATTCTACTAAATATTCTGGAAAGAACTAACACCAATCCTGCTTAAGCTCTTCCAAAAAACAGAAGTAGAAGGAACATTGCTTAACTCATTCTATGATGGCAACATTACCCTAATACCAAAGCCAAAAACAGGTGCCGCAAGAAAGGAAAATTACAGGCCAATCTCTCTAATCAAACTAGATGCTAAAATACTCAACAAAATACTTGCTAATCACATTCAACAACATATTAAATGAATTATACATCATGACTAAGTGGGTTTCATCCAGGATCTTCAAGGAAGGTTCAACATAACAAAATCAATCAATAATACACCATATAAGCAGATTGAGAGAAAAAATCAAGTAATCATCTCCATAGATGTAGAAAAGGCATTCAACAAAATACAGCACCCATTCCTGATTAAAAAAAAACACTGTGAAAGATAGGAAGAGAGGGAAATTTTCTGAACATGATAAAGGATATATATGAAAAACTCACAACTAACATCATCTTCAATGTGGAAGTCATAAAAGCTTTCCCTCTAAGATCGAAAACAAGACAAAGATGCCCACTATCACTGCTACTATTTAACATTGTCTTAGACATACTAGCTTCAGTACTGAGGAAAGAAAAAGATATAAAAGGCATCCAAATTGGAAAGGAAGAAGTAAAAATTTCACTGTTTGCAGACGACATGATCCCTTACATAGAAAGCCCTGAGAAATCTGCAACAAAGTTTCTAGAACTTATAAATGAGTTCAGTAAAGTTGCAGATTATAAGATCAATGCTCAAAAATCAGAAGCATTTCTATACACCAATAATGAGCAATCTGAGGTGGAAATCAAAAAAAAAATACCCTTTACAATAGTAACTAAAAGAGTCAAATACCTAGGAGTAAATTTAACTAAATATGTAAAGGACTTTTATACAGAAAATTCCACAACACTGTTAAAGGAAATCATAGAAGATGTAAATAAATGGAAGAATATTCCTTGCTCATGGATAGGAAGACTAAACATCATTAAGGTGTCTATCCTACCCAAACTAATCTACAGATTCAATGCAATTTCAATAAAAATCATCACACCATTTTTTAATGAATTGGAAACACATACTACAAAATTTATTTGGAAGGGTAAGAGGCCCTGAATTGCCAAAGACATATTGAAAAAGAAAAATGAAAGTGGAGGTATCACAATACCTGACTTTAAAACATACTACATTAGACAGAACATCTAGGCAGAGAATCAATAAAGAAACTAAGGCACTCAACAATACATTAGAAGATTTGGACTTAATAGACATATACAGAACACGACACCCAAATACAGCGGGATTTACATTCTTCTCCAGTGCACGTGGAACATACTCCAAAATAGACCACATGCTAAGCCCCAAAACAACACTCAATGAATACAGAAAGATTGAGATTATACAAAGTAATTTCTCTGACCACAACGGAA